>RJWM01047070.1:0-12061 GCA_004363535.1 Dasyprocta punctata
CCTCCTCCTCCCACCTGACACGTAGCTATGAACTCCTCGTGGCTGAACACACACACCACACACACACACACACACACACACACACACGCCAACCCCATGATCCAGACCCCGCCTACCGCTCCACCTGCAAGCACACGAGGCTTCCAGGGACATCTGGATAAAAACCACAAAATTCGCTTTTACTTTCTGTGCCGGCACTCGGGGTCAGGAGCCACTCAAGTCTTTACAGCTTTGCAAGACCACCCATTTCCGCCAGGTCCTGACGGTAAGTCAAAGAAGGGAAGCAGCTATAGATGTTAAGTCGTAACACCAGGTAGTGAAGGGACTAAATACCCAGTCTTTCAAAAACTTCGTATGAAAATCTTCAGTTTGACATTAAAAATGGTTGCCACTGTTACTAGGAAAGACATACAAGGCTTTTAAAGAGGAGGGCTGTGGCTCGGGTCCCTTTGTAACTTTTTAAGTCAGTAGACTTATCTTTGCAGGGCGTCTCAGGTTTGCAGAAAGGTTTTGGTGACACGTGGGTTTCCTTGTGCCGCGACCCATGCGGCTCCTAAGGTTCTTGGGGTGAAGGACCACGAGAGGATGAGAAAATAAAGACAGAGACAAAGGTGGAATGGAGTGGAGCCCTTATCCTCCTGATGGGAGGAAAGGAACTGGTTAACCAATGTTGCAGGTTTATTTATATACAGGGAAGGATGATGTCAATTTCAGCCCCTCTGCCTAGCAACCCAGGCCTGGAATGTTTAAGGAGCCTCCTGTTTTGCTGGGCTGTAGGAGCATTTTTCACGTGGTTGACCCAGGTGCTCTTTGTTACTTTGGTAAGGTCATGTCTGGGTCATTTTTCAGCTTCAACGGCTCCCAACACCTTGGACGCCGTCGCCGTCCTCTTTGCTACCGTGTCCCTGCGTGACTGCGGGGTCAGCATGAGCGGGTCTGCACACCCGGGGCTCGGCTTTGAGCCCCGCACTGGGCGGGTCTGCACAAGCCCACGGCGCCTGCCCGGGCTGGCCCTGCGTGGGGACACCCGCGGGGCCTTGCACGGCTTCCTTAGGGAGCCGCAGCGCAGCCGCGGCCCCTTCCCCTCGTGGCTGGGCGGAGCCCGCAGCGCAGCCCGGAGCCTCGCCGTCCCCTGAGTGCGAGCTTGTGGACGCGGTCCGGGCTCAGGACAGTGGATTCACCGAGCGCTTGGCTTCTCCTCCTGGGCCGAGGACGCATGACAGCCAGAGCCGCTGCCCGGGGCGGGGCCGGGTGGGCCTGTGCCCCCTGCTGGAGGGACATTGGGCCCCGGGACGTGACCTTGTGCCCTTCTAAATGACAGCCCCCTGACCTCCAGCACCCCAGAACCGCAGATCGGGAGGTGCGGTGCGCGGCCCCTCTGCGGATCTTCCTGAGTGTTTCGGTCCGCAGGGCCTCGCCCGGGGCACGGAAAGTACGGACTCGGTTTACTTCTTCCTTGCTCAGGGCGCCTGGAGTTTGGAGGCTGCCCCGGCTCTCTGAGGACCCCAGGGAGGGACACGCCGGCCACACTGGTTTATTTATTACTCCATTCAAATGGACACATTTAGGATAATGCCTTTAATTCCTTCCTCAGGATTTCTCTAACCAGCAAACACATGGAACTGGCATTAACAATTCTGAATGGTTGTTCATGCATAGATACAGGGAAATCAGTCTTGCAGCAATGACAACAGTTTGCACAAACCGGCATAAGACAATGTGACTCATGAATAGCATGCACATTTGGAATGCAGAGAATCCTAGTGCATGTAGTCCTCTCATCAGAAACAATTCCTTATCATTTTCTTTTCTATTTTTTGCTATGAATTCATATTTTATTTCTTTTTTCTTTTCTGTCTTGAGTCATTTAGCAGTTGTTGCATTGGTTTGCATGGTGTCTTGTTGCCTTTTGGGTGTCATTGAGTTCATGATCCAAGACCTTGTCCTCTCACTGGTCAAGTCTGCTACCTGTGCTTTTCCTTGAATTTTTCATATCATCAATCTCTGCTTGCTTTCTTTTCATACTTTCTAATTCTTTACCAAAGTGATCATTCATGCCTTGCATGATCTAGTTTAACTCAATTAGTTTGTTGTTGTTCGTTCCTTCTTCAAACTCTTCAAGCTTTTTTTTGTACATCCTTTGTTTAAGGAAAAAACTCCTTGAGGCCATTAAACATCTTATGTATTTTTTCATGTTTTTTCTTTTATCTCTCCAAGTGCAATAGCAAGCAGAAACACCAAAACAACACCCAGGATCTGGAGGCAGATTTATTTACATCGATGGCACTGATTGGGATCGTTTCCTGAACACCAGGCCCTGATCTCTGGTGCTCTAGGGCTTATATGGAATAAGTAAGCAGGAGGCACAGAGGCAGACTGGCTTGCCAATTGGGGATTGGTTTATACAGTGTGCATCATAGTGACCAGTTATGCATCACAGTGATCAGCTGTTTCTAAGAGACAGGAGCAACTGGAACTGTAACAGGGACTGTTACCTGGGCAACTAAGAAGCTGAAGTAAACTGGCTGGGTGGGGGAGCAGTTTTTGTTACATTTCCTCTGTCTTTCAGTTTCCCTGGCAAATCTTTGCTGGGCATGTCACATGTGATCTTCTGAGACAAGGCCCAACTAGAAACAGAAACAAGCAGAGTATTAGGCAGTAATTGGTGAATTGTTCTCTTCTCTTGGGAGAAGACAGCCCGTAGAGTTTTAAGGCAGAAACCACAGCTAGCAGAGGGGGCAGGGAAGCAGGGACTGGGGTAAGCTGCCTGAAAAGGCACAGAAACCAAGGGGAGTAGGTTTGGAGCAGTCCTGTGAACAACATCCTTGGGCTTCAACCGTGTGTGGACTGGTCAGCATCCAGAATGACCAGAGTGGGGGTTTGAGTACATCATCTCTTCAAAGCAAGCCACGGAGGAGCTGTCCAGGTAAATTCTCCAGTGGACCAACACCTGGGTTTATGGACTTGTCACCTGGGTTATATGTGTATGAAGGAGTGTTTACAGGTAGCTGCTTCTGTAGGGTTATGTTTTATTTCTTGAACTCTTTTAGAATTTGTGGTCTGTATGCTGTATGTAATTTTTCTTTAATCTTTAATATTTCTGCCAGTTTCAAGTTATCTCTGCTACAAATGCAGGCCCATTATCACTGCCAATAGTCGAAAAGTAAGCCATATCTAGGAGTGATTTCTCACAGCAGGCCCCAGCAAACTTCTGTTGTCTTGGCCAGCATGAGTCGGTGCAGATGAGCACTATATCATGCCAGGTGGAGATCAGGGCCAGGAACACAGCAGCTGAAGCCTGAGCTGGCTGCAGGGGTACAGGTGCCAGCAGTGTGGTTTGAGCTTGCAGAACAGAGGAGGCGGGTTTGGCTCTGGTCTTCCAGGTGTACCAGGTAAAGTTTTTCAGGTTGGGGCTGATGTTTCAGTCAGTCATATCCCTGGAAGGGGCTTAGGCCTCTGGATCAAATTATTTTGCATTGGTGGCAGGCTTCCAAACAGCAGCAGGAAGCAGTAGCAGGTGAGCTTTGACCAAAATAACTTTGTCCAAGGTGACCACAGCATATCTAGCCTGTCCTAACAGAGCTCCTTCCATCCATAAACAGGGTGTACTCAGCATCTGTCGGGGGGTTATTCCACGGTTATTTAGGAAGTCCGGTACAGCATGTGGCACCTGGACAGTTAGGTCTCAGCCTAAGGTGAGTCTGTCAACTTTCTTGATCAGAAGGACAGTGACTAGTAGAGCACAAAGGTAAAGGGGAGAGGCTGCCCTTAGTGACTGGATCCAAGTATTTGCACAGGTAGGCAACTGGGCGCTCCCAGGGGCTGCCAGGGTGAGTAAGCATCATTAGTTTTGTGAACTCAAAAGCCAGATTCCATAAAAGCCAACAGCTCCAAGAGTTTTTTTTTTATTGTAGCCAGTTTCTGCCAGATATCACAGCAGAGCTTTTGTGCCTTTCCAGCAGGCAGCTTGAGTGTAATGACAGAAGTGCTTTTTAAAAAGAGGAAGCAAGCTTTGAGCCTCTGGGAGGTTGAGTCCAGGTCACTTGTGAAGAGGGTCTGGCTGACGAAGGCAGAAGGAATTCTTAGGTCCAGGCTGGTGTACCAGCAGTCTGTGTGGCGGAAGACTGAGGCAATGTATGTGGAGGGCAATAGCAGTGGCACTGGCAATTTGGAGATCGTCAACTGGCTTTACAGACAGAAGAGGTGTATTTTAGCAGTTTGACCATCCATAGACATTTTGCAGTTTTGAAGCCTAATTTTTTCTTTCTTGGAGGACCATGATGGCAAGCAGGAGGAGCAGAGAAATAGGAGAAAAGGTGCTGGTGGCTTGGCCAAATCTGTTGTTGAGCCACCCCCAAAATAGTGGGAGAGTTTTTAACCCCTTGTGGCCATTGAGTCCAAGTGAGTTGCATCTTGTCTCAGAATTTTTCCAGTTGAATGAGCTTATGCAAGCAACTTGCAGGCAGAGGATGGCTTCTTTTAAATCTAGACATGTAAATCAGGTGGCATTTGGAGGTAATAATCCAAAAGGGGTGTATGGGTTGGGAATTGCAGAGTAAGGTGATGGCTGCGTCATCGATGCCACAGAGATCTTGCACTGGTCAGTAATCCCCACTGGGCATTTTTACGCGGAGGAGAGGCGTGTTCCGAGGTGATTAACAGCCCATCCACATCCTGAACTTGTTTAGGCAGCTGAGGTGTGGCTGGAGCATGGTTGGTGGTTGGGCCTGGAGGTGAGTCTTGGCTCATATCTCTGGGAGGAGAATTTTCAGAATTTTAAGATTGTGGTTATCTGTCTCAGGCTGATGGAGACATCATCTTCCTCTCAGGGAACAGTCGAAGTTGAAAGTGCAGGGTTAAATGAAAGGGAGGCTGACTGGCTTGGTCCAAAGGAACTGGTCACTTCTAACTTGAGGAGGAGGTCTCATCCCAGAAGTTGTATGAGATCTGGTTTATACAGGAATTCATTTTTTGGTGAGATGTCCTCAGGCTGCAAGTCTGTGCCTGGCAGAAGGGCAAGAGTCAAGAGTCCCTGTTGCCCCGGTGATAGTAATTTGAACTTTTGAAGGCAGAGAGTTCTGTTCCACTGTCTACCAGGAAAGTCACAGGCTTGCCCAACTTTTGCAGTGACGATGAGCTGTTGCAGGCCCAATCTGATAGAGCTTGGGCTTTCCTATCCATCCAGGACTGACAGGGCAAGGAGAAGTTCAGATTGAGGTAGACCTGGACAGTCAGGTTTCTTTGTGTCTCACAGATGGAGGGGACATTTATTTTTTGTGCCCATGGCCCTTATAACTCATAGCCAGAGGGTATGGTCATCTATCAGACTATATATATATATATATATATATATATATATGTATATATATAATTTTTTTTTGTGGCACCAGGGATCAAACTCACAACCTTGCGCCTGCCAGGCAGGTGCTAGCCACTGAGCCAAACTCCCAGTCCTAGTTTTTTGAGACAGGGTCACACTATGTAGCTCAGACAGGCCTTGTGCTCACGTTGTAGACCAAGCCAGCCTGGAACTCACAATGCTCCACCTACTTCAGCCTCCCAACAGACTAGATTTTCTTACAGATATCAGGTGCTTTTGTTTTATCAGGTTTCTGGGTAACAGTGAGTCCTGGGCTTTTTGCCCCCTGCTTTTTGATGTCTGTGTGAAGCACTCAACTGGGTTGTTTCTAGGCAGGGTGACCTTTGGAAAGGTCATGCCAACTCATTCATCAGGGCTGACAGTCCAATTTTTCCTGAGTCAAAATGTGGAACTCAGAAGGAGTTGCTGACAGTCATCTTGGTTGGGTGTTAGGTGATGCCGTCTGACCAGGATGGGCATAGCTGTGAAGCAGAAGAGGGGAGGGCCTCTAAGGCCAAATGTAGGTGATGGCTAACTGGAGCCAGTTCAGTTGGCTGGAAGTAGATGAGTTGGGAGCAGGGAGTGAAGCTATAGGTGTCAGCAACTATGGCAGCCGACAAGGGTGCCAAGGTGGAATTCTCAGGCAGAGTGAGCCTCTTTTTCCCTTTTTTCCTTTTTGTTTGAGGTGCAGGGAGCAGTTTGGTTTAGTTTTTAACTCTATAAAAGTCCTTTTTCCTGCAGTCAGGGACTGTGGGTTTTCACTAGTTTCCATCTCTGACTTCCTGTGTGTGTATTGTGTACCCTTGAATGATAACGCAACAGATGAAGGATGGGTGCCCCTCAGAGAGAGACCATTCAGATGTCTGTCCGGCCACACCCTTTATGGGAACTTGGGCATGACTTAGCTAAGAAGGGCACAAGGCCTCCACTATGCCATATGTTGATCACCGTGGAACCTCAGATGAGGGCCCAATCAGCCACCATGACCAGTGCTTCCCAGTCTTGGTGCACAGAGAATCCCATGGCTAACACTGTCCATTCCAGTCAGTCCCACATTCATTCAACAGGCACTCAGAGGCTAAACATTCCAACCCCCTTCCCTTGAGGGTAGTCCTGACTAACAAGAGTTGATCAGACTGTCCTTCTGCTTGAGCTGAGCAGGACTGGCAGACAGACTAACTGGGGTGCCCCCTGAGTCCTTACCAGAGTCCAGCAGGCAGGCAGACAGGCAGACAGACTTCATTCTCCTTCCTTTGGGGTCTGATGTGAGTTGCTTGAGCTGGGAGCTAAGAATCCTCTCCTGGACCTCTGAGGGGACTTGAGAAACTGGAGAGGTCCTTGCTCTGTCCACAAGGGCTATGACTGACGACCAAAGAGGTCAGCACAGTCAGTCTTCCCAGCCAATGCACCTGTCTACAGCGCTAAGTAGAAACACCAAAACAACACCCAGGATTTGGAGGTGAATTCCTTTTCTTTTCTTTCTTTCTTTTTTTTTTTTTTTTTGCGGTACTGGGGATTGAACTCACAACCTCGCACCTGCCAGGGCAGACACTTAAGCCACTGAGCCGAACTCCTGGCCCTGGTTTTTTGAGGCAGGGTCGCACTGTGTAGCTCAGGCCGGCCTTGTGCTCGCGTTGTAGCCCAAGCCAGCCTCGAACTCACAACGCTCCTCCTACCTCAGCCTCCTGAGTGCTGGGATTAAAGGCGTGCGCCACCACGCCCGGCTTGGATTCCTTTTCTTTGACAGGCACTGATTGGGCTCATTCCCAAAATATCAGGCCCTGATCTCAAGTGGTCTAGGGCTTATACGGGATAAGCAAGCCAGAAGTACAGAGGCAGAATGGCTGGTCAGTTGGGGATTGGTTTTTACAATATGCATCATAGTGATCAGCTATGCATCACAGTGATCAGCTGTTTCTGGGAGACAGAAGCAACCAGAACTGCAACAGGAACTATTACCTGGGCAACTAAGAATCTCAAGTATACTGATGGGGGGTGGCATTTTCTGTTATACAAGTATTTGGGGACTGTTTGATTTTTGTGTTCTTTGCCTATAGCTTCCCCTGCTTCGTTGTCTATGAGATCAGCTTTTGGGGAGTTAGGTGTTTGGGGGACACCTTGTTGCTGTGCTTTGTCATGTTCCCATGGTCTCAGCACTGTGGGTTGAAGATCAGTTAGGACAGAGAAACCCTGTCACTACTGTGGCAATCTCCTTAGATTCTGTGATGTGACCGTGAGGTTGGTCATGTTTTGGCATTATACCCCTCTTTAACCTATGCAGCCTAATATTTTAGGGTCTTCTTAGTGTCCAACCTTCTTCAGGCTTGATCCCCATCACCACTCAGATAGGATTAAATGAAGCATAGTAATTTTGATGACAAAAGACAAACCAGATGTTGGCATACAGTAAATTGATTAACAGTAACAACCGTGCCACCATTAACAACAGAAGAATCCTTCAATGATGATAGAGTTAGGGACTAATTGGTTACTGACATACACTAAGCATCACTAATAGCCACAGCTACACCGCCCTGGACCACTGGAAAGACGACTGTGATAGTAATGAGACACGGAGACAGGCCAAGCACTGGCAGACAGTGGAGGTCCACAAAAGCAGCAACTATACCACCATGAATGACAGAGAAGAACTCAGCAATAGCAGCAAAGAATAGACTAAATAGCTAAAGTTAATAAAGCTTAGCAGTAATAAGGGGCTAGGGAAACAAGAAAAGTCAATTTTGAAAAAGAAAGAAAAGAAAGATGAGTAGGAGAGAAAAATGAGATTAAAAAATCCAATTAAAGAACAAAAGAAAGTAAATAGAATTAGGTAAAAATAAAAGACAAATGAAAAAGAATAAAGACAAACAGTAAACAATAGAAAAAAACCAAAAAACAAATAAACAAAGAAAGACCAAAAAAGCACAGAAAAAAAGAAATGAGTCCAAAAAATTCCTGTAAGTGTTTGGGAAGTGGTTTCCTTCCAGGGCTGGGCATCTTGGGGACAGGGGAGGCCACACCGTCAGCTCCTGGGAGCCCTGGGCGGGACTGGGCAGCTGGCAGGTGAGGCCCTGAAGCTCTGACCTTCTCTCCACTTCCTGCCCCTGGTGCAGTCTGGGGCAAGTTCTTGGTTTTGCTGGGCCTTGAAGTCCTCATCTGTAAAATGGGTGCCACAGAAGTAGCTTTGAGGTGCAAATGCTGGCCCGTGGCCGGGTATCCGTGACAGCCTAAGCCTGCTGCAGGGTGCTTTTCTCACAGACTTACAGCTGGAACCACAGGTGTGAGGACAGGTTGGTGACCAGCGGGCTGGAGCCGGGCACTTCAGGGCTGCATACCACCTGCCTCAGCGCCGAGGCTGCCCTGACAGAGGGGGACAGCCGGCCGCCCTCCCCGGCCCAGCCTCCAGGTCCCTGCTCTGACTGGGCTGGGGTGATGGTGGGCAGTCATCGTCACTTGGCTTGGCACCGGAGCCCTTTCCCCAGTGGCATGGGGCGCGAGGCCTGGAGACTCCCCAGGAGCCGGAGCAGCACACTCAGGCTCCACTCGGAGAGGCGCTGCTTTCCCAGACGGGCTGACGGAGCTGTTCCCAAGGAGCTCCTTTTACATGCCCGCTCATGTGTGTGCGCACGTGTGTGTACACGTGCGTGACTCTGGCGCCTCGGGCTGCAGGAGGCATCTGTCTTCTCTAATGAGCCTCCTGGGAATGCTGCAGCCCCGGGGAGGGGGAGTCAGGCCCAGCCCGCACGCCTGCCACTGCCCCTACGCTGCGGGGGCTCATGGCTGGGGAGGGCAAGCGCCTGAGCTGGCTCCTTCCTCTCTGGAGTGCTCAGGAGAGCAGCCCCAAGCAGAAAATGTGTGTGTGCGAATACTCAGACACTCACGTGTGCACACAGGCCACACACGTGCACACGTATCACACACAGGGCATGTGTGTGCATTCCCATATATTCAAGCCACATCCCTTTGTGTATGTGCTGCACAAATTTGCATACGCCTATACCACATGTTGCATTTACATATAAGGTATGATCACAATACAGGATGAGTGTTCTAAGTATTTAAAAGTGTATTACTGTGAAAGGCACTACCGTGAGTCTCCCTCAGAGCACCCCTCACCTCACACACACGTCCCACCGCTCTTGCCGTTTCTGAAGCAGCTCTGGAGGCCTCTTTCCTGAGTGTCTTTACCAGCTGCACCCAGAAATGTAGTAAATTCTGCTGACAAGTGCCATCGACAGAAAGACAGCTTGTAAAATCGTGACGGTGTGTCCTCACCCACCTTATTCACTGCGTCCGGCACCGTGCACTTCTGACGCTTCCCCAAAGTCACATTGAGCATGAAAGGTCAGGGCTTTGAATCAGTTCAGGACATGGAGGCCTTCACAACAGTGCGGCTAAAAACACCCAGGGAGGAGGACCCCAGAGCTGCTTCGGAAAGTGGCGAGAGCAATGGCGCAAGAGTGTTTGAAGTGAAGGGGAGAATTTTGAGAGCAATTTGTGGCAATGTATCATTTATTGCAATAAGCTTTTGAAACTTTAAACCTTCACCTCCCCAGGATCTGGGATGGGCAGTTTCTGTCACACACAGGCTGTGCTGTCCTCCTGAGCCCTGGCATGTTGAGGAGAACCTGGTTGTGCTGTGCCTGTTTTAAGGGGTTACCTGGTTCAACTACCTGTTCTCCCATCTAAGTGTTATGATTTGGTTGTACTATGTCCCCCCAAATCTCGCATTCATCATGGGGCCGGGCCCCAGTGGGCAGGTTGCTGGGGTATGACCTGGATGGACATGGTCTTATCCTTGGCTCCTCCCTTCTCTTTCTGATTCTTGGCCACCATGATGTGAGCAGCTTTGCTCCACCACCACAGCATCACTGCCTTGGAGCCAAGTGACCATGGGCTGAGCCCTCCAAAACTATGAGCCAAAATAAGCTGTCAGTATTGAGTATTTTTCCCAGTGATGGAAGAGCAACTGAGACCAGGTGAGACTTGGGAAGGGCAGTCTGGGGCCTGAGCAGCACAGCAGCCTATGAACTCCTCCTTCCCAGGGCTGCCCGGGGCACTCAGGGTTGCCTGTGGGGCCCCTGCATGTGTTGCTTTGGAGGAGAGCCATGTGGCTTCTACCCAAGTATTCTGCACCCAGACCTGAACTTTGAACCTCTAGCTGCCCCAGTTTCCATGGTTGGCAATTACCCAGGGGCTGCCTGTGTCCCAGCTCGGGACAAAACCAAGCCGAGTGCAGTACCTCGGCCGGGGATGTCTCAGGGAAGCGGCACTGAGTGCCCACTGCATTCAAGATGCAATTTGATGGAGACCCCAAGTGGCATGCCCCAGACCTCAGTCCCCTTGGGTCAGAAGGCCCAGCCCAAACAGCCGCTTGGACCTCCCTCAGCCCTGTCACACGTCCAGGACACCAGCAGGGTGACCTGTCAGACCATGAGTAAGCAGGCAACTTGCTCAGACACGCGGTGGACTTTAGGAGCAGCCCTTTCTCGGGGTGGAGACCGCAGAAGCTGCTGTGAAGGCGAGACCCTTGCGCTGTCAGGAGCTAGTGGCCAGGGGATGAACTGGGGTCAGGAAAGGGGACTCACTTGTCCCAAGGCCCCACCGTGTGACTCTGGAGCTCAGGATTCATCAGTGCCTTAGGGCAAGGGTGGGATGAGGGCCTGAGGTGGGCAGGGCTGAGGTGGGCACCAGCTCCGCAGGGCTGTCTTCTGCCCAGCTGCCCGCCCGGCCCCTTTCTACATGGCTCAGAAAGGGTGGCAGGACCAGGCAGGGAGCCTGGGGGGAGGAGACCCCGGAGAGGCAGGGAAAGCTCCTCTGACACGTGGGGTTCAGCAGGGACCAGGGTGTGACACAGTTGGACCAATGGAGCCCAAGCCAGCGCTGGAACAAAGCTGTCAGAATGCAGGTCAGAGAGGTTGGGCAGCGGCCCCATGTGCTGAGGAGAGGTTTCGCTGCTACAGAAGGAACTCCGCAAACGTCTCTGAGTGAGGGAGAACAACCCCTCGGCCAGGCCCGAAGCCTGGAGCTGGCGGCTGCGGCTCACACAGGCCCCCTGGTCCCCCGTCCCCACTCACCTGCCCTCTGCCCTTTGCAGCGCAGCCTGGACCCTGCGGGGGCCGAGGGCAGTGAACCCCTCCCTCCGCGACCTGGAGCCCGAGTGGGGACTTCCCCCTGGGCCGTGTGTGTGTGGCCCTGACTGGTGGGCCTTGGCCCTTCAGGCCCCTGGGGGTTCCCTGGCCCATGAATCTGGGGAAAGTGGGGCCTGGCAGAGCACGCACAGCCCACCCTTCCCAAAAGGGCCTGAGGGTTGAGCTGCCCCACCCAGGACCACTTCCTCCCTCCCACATGGGCTCTGGGGGCCCAGCCTGGAAAGGCCAACCAGTTGGCTACGGTCCATGCAGGGGAGGCTACAAGCCCCAGCTCTGCCAGCACCTGTGACCCACTTCCTGGGGGTGGCTGGCTGCTTGCCCACTGGTCAGTCCCAGGGCCCTGGCCTCCAGAGAAACCCTGCCAGGGTCCAGTGTGCCTTTTCCCAGTCTGGTCATCAGTTGTGGGGGTTTTGTAGATTTTGTGGGGTCTGAGTTCCCTGGGACATGAGCAGAAGGGATTTGGAGAGGAGGCTCAGAAAGGAAAAGCCGGATGCTCATGCCACAGGGGCTGTGCGGGAGAGGAAGGCTGGCTGCCCCGCAGCCACAGAGA
>RJWM01047071.1:0-12047 GCA_004363535.1 Dasyprocta punctata
ATAATGAGTGGTTATGGAAGTAATAGTATAAAACTCCAGACAAAATTCAAATTGAGAAGTTGATTATTAAAGTTGGTAGCCTTTCTAAGACTATCAGAGAAAGAAGTAAGAGTCCTTTGTTTATTCAAATAAATTCTGTACTTTAAACTAATATAGGATGGGGAAAATTGGGCAGAATTGCCTAAGAAATTTTCTGCATACTAGTAAAAAATTTTTTTTTAATTTGGGAAAACTACTTCCTTCCAGAATTTGTTTTATCTCTGAATCCATGTAAAGAATTTCTCTCTGGACTTAATAAGATAATGTAGCACTTAGGGACAAAGATGCAGCTCAGCAGCCCTGCACTGGAGGCCAAGATGGAGAAGACCTCCATGGCCACCATCACCTTCCCCTTGCTGCTGTGGTGCACGGGGAGGAAGGTGATCCACACACTGCAGAACACCAGCATGCTGAATGTCAGGAACTTGGCTTCATTGAATGCATCTGGCAGGTTCCTGGCCAGGAAAGCCACAGTGAAGCTGACCAGGGCCAGGGAGCCCAGGTATCCCAGGACACAGTAGAAGGCAGTGAGGGAGCCCTTGTTGCACATGATGATGATGTGGCCATGTTCAGAGTGCATCTGTGTCAATGTAGGGTGGATTTGTCCCCATCCAGACTCCACAGAGGGTGAGTTGGATCAGGGTGCAGATGGGGATGATGTAGTTTGGTGCCCCTGATACCAGCAGCTGCCTCATTCTTCTGCCTGGAGCAGTGACCTTAAAGGCCAGCACCACAGTAATGGTTTTGGCCAAAACAGTGGAAACAGCCACAGTGAACACAACTGCAAATGTGGTCTGCTGGAGGATGCAGGTGGCTGTGTTGGGACGGCCAATGAAGAGTAAGGAGCAGAGGAAACAGAAGGTCAGGGAGATGAGTAGGGTGTAGCTGAGACCCCTATTATTGGCCTTGACAATGGGTGTGTCTCCATGCTTGATAAACAGTCCAAGAATGACAACCGTGACAATCGTGAGACTCAGGGCTGCACCAACCAGACTCATTCCCAAGGGGCCTTCATAATTCAGAAAACTCCTAGACTTTTGGAAACAGTGGCTTTTCTCATTGTTGGCATACTGATGATCTGGACACTTCACACACTGCTCCATATCTAGTGAGAAGTTCAAATTATCATCAGTACCAGTTCAGTATTTTCTGTTCACAGTTCCTACTCAAAGAATCACTTGATTAGTTGAGCCAAGTTTCCCCCCTTCTTTTACTAGACATGAATACAGAATGTTGCATAGGAAACAATTCTGCAGTAACACTGATTTATTCTTTATGGTGTAGTAGTCACACCACTAATTCTCCTTATTAGTCTGTCATATTCATAACAGCAACGATCTCTTTTCACAAAACAAAGAAAGACCTATTTAAATCACTCATCTGAAAGTAATGCACTTGGTATTTATTCAATATGCAGTTGATTATTAAGAAACCACCACGATTTGCTAAGTACCTGTGAAACACTATTAGCAGTAGTAACTAATACCAGGCACGTTAAGAATTTCCACTTGTTAAAGGTTGCAATTTTCACCAGGAGACATACTGGAATTTTGACTGCAATTTGACTGCAAATCGAGTGGAAAAGTACCAATGTTCTTCCATTACTAAATCTTTCTACCCATGGCTTGTGTCAGCCAACCACTTATTTCAGTTTTACTGTTTTTAAATGTCTTTCTACAATACATTGGTAGTATGTTTCCAGATACTGAGAAGAATTTAGTGCTAGGTATTTCATGTATTTAAGATATCAAAAATATTTTCAATTTTGCATATGATTATTTTGTGAGAAAGATATTGAAGTAGTTGTTAACATTAGTCTTGTATTTTGTCACCACTTTATGGAATTAATGATTCATTCGAATTTTAATCCTACACATTTCCATCATTGAAAAATAACACAAGCTATATTGTCCTTTCCCTGAAATTTTTGGTTTTCTTTATTTTCCTGACTTTGCATTAGCCAGATCCTCTGGTATAAGGTTAGCAGCACTGGCCACTTGGGAAATTCTTGTTTCATTCTTGCTTTCACTATCAAATCCCAAAATGTGATGTTCACATTGGATTCTGTAAATACCATGTGTAGATCTGAGGCCCTTTGCTCCACACACTAATTTGATAAGTAATTTCTATTATTTTGTATTTCTAAATTGTCAAATGCTGATGTTACTTTAGATTTTTCCTGTTATCTAGTTTATTTCTATTTTGCAAGAAACTTCTGTAATGAATTATATCTCATAAACCAAATTTGCATAAACTGTAGCATATATGCACATACATATATTCCAGTAAATTCCACTTTAGAGCACAATTTCAATTTACTTTAAGATGAAAAGTGCACTGCAAAATTTATTCTAAGGGCAGTGTTGGGAGTCAGTGTAAACCTTTAACTCTTCTCATAAAATGAATGGACTTTTTTGTTGGAGACCACTATGAAGTGGCTCTGAGCAAGATTGAAAGTTAACTAATTGACTTTCTGTTTATCTGTGAGCCTGCCCAAGGCCTAGGCCCCTTGCCTGGTGATGGGAGCTGATTCATAGTAAGTGAACCTCTATGAATCACTGGTCCTGGCTGAGGCCTGTAGTGGCCGATGAGGCTGGAGATACTTGAAAATGAAGTTAAAGCCACCGACGCTGACACATGGCTCCAAGATCAATTAAATGGATAGAGACTGCAGCTGCAGACTTGGCACACCTGCAGGCATCTCGTTCCCACCATAAATGTCATCATGGTGATAATATGGCTCTCCTTAATTGGCACAATTCACTACTCAGAGAAGTCTTTGAAGTGACTCCCAAGGTCCTGCTCATTTCCAACACTTCCCTCAGTACCCCCTCTTTTTGTCTGTAATGAAAATAAATACGGACAAACCAGAGAAACTCTTGGTCTTAGCCCTCATGATAACCTCAGAGTCAAGAACTGTGCAAGGGGCTTTGATCCTCCTGGAGCCCTAAAATCATATCACTTGTCTCATTTATTTAAGCTTTCAACATACACTCGTTCAGAAGACTGGGGATCTAGGCCGGGTCCCCGATACTTACCCACTGTTACTTTCCTCTGACGGAGTTGGTGTGACTCAGCATTAGTATGCCCTTGTAGACTTGTAAAGTTCACCAGTATGACTTTAATCACCATAAAACTTGTTGGGATATATCACATTAGAAATTCAATTTTGTTTGTAGATATGTAGTGTGGAGATTTTCATTTTTCTGCAGGACAATTTACTATTTTCTTCAAAATATTAGAATTGTAAGCTAATTTTCAGAGTTTGATGTGAAATTATTTATATTATATTCTCATTTGAAATATATCCTTTTATGTGTAAAAATGACCAAGGTTTAATCATGGTATTTTCTTTTCTTTTGTTTTATTTGTTTACTCATTTATTTATTCTTTTGGTTTTGTTTCAGACAGGTTCTCACTATGTACCCCAGGATGGCCTTGAGCTCACTATGTAGCCTTGGTTGGTGTCAGACTCACAGTGATCCTTCTGCCTTGGCCTCTTAAGTGTTGGGAGTACAAGCGTGTGCCACCACACCTTGCCAATCATGGTATTTTTATTTTGCAATGTTTTCTCTTTTATCTTCATCAAATGTATTAAAGTTTATCTATGTTTTTACAAAAATCAATTTTAGTTTTATGATTTCTTTCCTTGGTGTATGAAGTTTCTTAATGTTTCCCATCATATTACTTCCTATCTTCCATATCTTTGGTGCTTGATATGCTCTTTTTTCTACTTTCTTTTATGAATGCATGACTTCAGCCTTTTTCCTTGAAAATATACATAAGAGCATGTAAATATATTGAAGATACACATTTGCTTCTAAATGATGGCAAACAATATTCCATGCAACAGGAATCTGGCAAAAACCAGGGGTTATTGCCTTGATTTCAGGCAAAGTGTATTTCAAGTTAATGCTGATCAGAAGAGATAAAAATCACTATATATTTGATAAAGGAACAGTTCAAAAAAAGAATTAACAATTATAAATATATTCACACCAAATACTGGCACACATACTTTCATAAAACAAATACTAAAAGCCAAAAATCAAGTGAACACCAACATGGTTGTAATGGGGGAATCTCAATACTGTATTGTCACAAATGAATACATCAACTAGGCCAAAACCATCAAGGAAATCTCAGAGCTGAACCAAACCTTTGAACACATGGACTTAACAGATATTTACAGACTGCTCCACTCAAAAACAACAGCATAAACTTTCTTCTCAGCAGCATACAGGATTCTCTCCAAAACGAACCACATATTAGTCATAAAACATTCTTCAATAAATGCAAAAGAGTTGAAATTATCCCGTGCATATTATTGGATCATGGTGTAGCAGGACTGGAATTGAATGGCAAAAGACACCATAGAAACTATGTGGACACATGGAAATTAAGTAATACCCTCTTGAACAATCAATGTTGCACAGATGAAATTAAAGAAGAAAGTAGACAGTTTATGAAATGAAATGATAATGCCAGTATGACACCAGAACCTCTGAGATGCAATGAAAGCAGTCTTAAGAGGGAAGTTTAAAGCAGTGAATTCTCATGTTGGAAAAACAGAACACACTCAAATGAATAACCCACTTATGTACCTCAAGGTCCTTGAAAAACAATCCAAACAGAATGTTAGTAGAAGGAAGGAAATTATAAATAACAATGCAGAAATTAACGAAATTGAGACTAAAAATCAATCTAAAGAATGAGTGAAACAAAGAGTTCGTTCTCAGAAAGACTGAACAAAATACAAATCCTTAGCAAAAGTTACTTACAAAGTAAAGTCCCTGCCACACCCCAGGGATGCGGCTGTGCTAGCCATCTCCATTGCAGAGGTTCTGAACTTTACACAGCCAGGCTCTAGGCCCTGGTGACAAGCGACAGGTGTGTGCCCCTGCTAGGTGCAGGGAGGATACAAACCTTGCCCAGCGCAGCTTCCCAAGTAACCCAACAAATTACATCAGGGGAACACACAGCCAGTCTCACAGGCCACAGAGTACAAGGATCCAGTGCCACAGTTTGGGTGTGTGCCCCAGCTAGCCATGGGAATATTGGAGGATTGAAGCTCTACCCAGTGCAGCATTCCAGTGCAATCCATTGGGAGGTTGCCTGGCCAGACACACAGGTCCCAGGAGAAAATGACAAAATGAAAGAGCAAGATGCAGTCTCAGTCCTCCAGCCCACAGAGAACAAACTCAAGAGACACTGAAATGGAAGACACTAGGAGTCACACAATTGAGCTTTCTGAAATGACAGCAACTGAAGTAAAGAAAGAACTCCATGAAACTATAGAGGAAATCAGATCAGAAATAATCTCTCAGATAAAAAATGAAATGATAAGTATCATGAAAGAAATGCTGTGTGTATCTGGAGAAGATCAAGATAAAAAATAGAAGAATATAGGAAAATGATGGAAACTTTGAATGAGCAACATAAGACACAAATAGAATGTATGAAACAGAATCAAAAGGAAATTCAGGAAATTAAAAATTCTGTTAAAAGTTAGTAAACCCACTGGAATGAAGCTGAAGATAGAGTTTAAGACCTTGAAGACAGCATGGAAGCTTATGATCATGAAAGAAAAGATCTCTTAAAAATAAATGAACCAGGAAAGAGAAATTCAACAACTTCAAAATGATGTCAAGAGAAACAATGTCAGATTGATAGGTGTCAAAGAAAAACCAAGGGTCAATACAAATGACCTGCGAAGAGTATTTGCAGAAATAATAGCGGAAAATTTTCCAAACATGGGAAGAGAATTTGACATACACATAAGTGAGGCGTACAGAACGTCAATTAACCATAGCCAAAATAAATCTTCACCTAGACATATAATTATTAGGATATCAGAAATTCAGCAAAAGAACAGGATACTACAAGCTGTCAGAGAAAAGGAACATCAGCTATGAAGGAAAACTTGACAGCATTACAGCAGACTTCTCAAAAAAACCTTTCAAATCAAGAAGAGCTTGGAGTGAAGTATTTCAAATCCTGAAAGAAAATAACTTTCAACCCAGATGGATGTATCCTACAAAACTATCTTTAAAAGCCAATGGAGAAATAAGATACTTCCATGACAAAGAACAACTGAAGAAATTTATGGCTACCAAAACAACACGACAAAGAGTACTGAAAGATACTCTAGAAAGAGACAAAGATAACTACAATCCCAAGAATAACAGCAAAAGGAAACTACTGAGCAGGGCAAACAATTAAACAGAAAAAGTGGAAAACCAGCAATGGAAACACAACATGATAGAGATAAGTCAGTACATATCGGTTATATTCATCAATGTAAGTGGTCTCAACTCATCAATAAAAAGAAACAGACCAGCAGAGTGGGTTAAGAAATGAAATCCAACAATATGCTGTGTGCAAGAAACATATTTAACTTAAAAGGAAATTCATAGACTAAAAATCAAAGGATGGAAAACAATACTCCATGCAACAAGAACCCAGAAAAAGGCAGGGGTAGCTGTTTTGTTTCCAGACAATGTGAACTTCAAACCGAGAATGATCAAAAGAGATAAAGAAAGTCACTATACATTTGTTAGGGGTAAACTTGAAGAGAAAGAGATTGCATTCATAAATATATATGCACTAAATATGGGAGCATCCAAATATGTAAGATAATTCTTAATAGACATGAAAAACCAAACAATAATACAGTTATAACAGGGGACCTTGACACCCCACTGTCACAGAGAGACAGATCAACCAAACAAAAACTCAGCAAAGAAATAACAGAACTGAATCAAACTTGTGAACAAATGGACCTAGTAGATGTGTACCAAGTGTTCCACCTATCAACATCAGAATAGACGTTCTTCTCAGCTGCACATGGGTCATTCTCTAAAATGGATTACGTACTGGTGCACAAAACATGCTAAAGTAAATGCAAAGCAACTGAAATAATTCCACGCATATTATCAGACCATATCTCAGTAAAATTAGAAATGAATGACAAAAAACCCACAAGAACCCCATAAACACATGGAAATTACATAATACTCTCCTAAACAATCAATGTATCACAGAAGAAATTAGAGAAGAAATTAAACAATATCTATAATGGAATGAAAGTGCAAATACAAATTACCGGAACCTGTGGGATAGAATGAAAGCAGTCCTCAGAGGGAAATTTATAGCACTAAACTCTCACATCAGAAAAATGGAAAGAAACCGGGCATGGTGGCGCACGCCTTTAATCCCAGCACTCGGGAGGCTGAGGTAGGAGGAGCATTGTGAGTTCGAGGCCGGCTTGGGCTACAATGCGAGTGTAAGGCCGGCCTGAGCTACATAGTGTGACCCTGCCTCGAAAAACTAGGGCTGGGAGTTTGGCTCAGTGGTGTAAGCACCTGTCTGGCAGGCGTGAAGCTGTGAGTTCGATCTCCGGTGCCGCAAAAAAAAAAAAAAAAAAAAAAAAAAAAAAAAAAAAAAAAAAAAAAAAAAAAAAAAAAAGAAAAATGGAAAGCACACACATAAACAACCTAATGATGCACCTCTAACTTCTAGAAAAAGAAGAGCAAGTCAAGTCCAAAGTCCAAAGAAGGGAGGAAATTATCAAGATCAGAGCAGAAATCAATGTAATTAAAATTAAGAAAATAATACAAAGAATGAATGAATCGATGAGTTGATTCTTTGATAAACCCCTAGCCAACCTTACCAAAAAGAGGAAGGAAAAACCTCAGATTCATGCAATAAGAAATGAAAAGGGTGAAATCACTACAGACCCTGTGGAAATACAGAAGATCATCAACACCTACTTCAAAAACCTTTACTCACATAAGATTCGACAACACAGAAGAAATGGACAGATTCCTAGAAACCTATGAACTACCAAAGCTGAATCAAGAAGATGTAAAACTGCTAAATAACCCAATTTCAGCTAGTGAAACTGAAAATCGAACTAGAACCTTACCAACAAAGAAAAGCCCGGGTCCTGATGGATTCACTGCTGTATTCTACATGAAATTTAAGGTTGACTTAATGCCAAGACTCCTGAAACTCTTCAATGAAATTGAAAGGAAAGCAAGTCTCCTTAACTCATTCCTGGAAGCAAGTATTACCCTAATACCAAAACCAGAGAAAGAA
The DNA here is from genome assembly GCA_004363535.1 of Dasyprocta punctata. Classification (NCBI taxonomy): domain Eukaryota; kingdom Metazoa; phylum Chordata; class Mammalia; order Rodentia; family Dasyproctidae; genus Dasyprocta; species Dasyprocta punctata. Next base: position 8,140 of record RJWM01047071.1, read on the forward strand.
CAAACCAAAAACAAACAAACAAACAAACAAAATCCCAACAAACAAACAAACAAACAAACAAAAAAACTACAGGCCAATCTCCCTAATGAACACAGATGCAAATTTTTTCAATAAAATACTGGCAAATAGACTACAACAAGTCATCAGGAAGATTATACATGAGCAAGTGGTATTTATCCCAGGAGTGCAGGGATGGTTTAACATATGAAAATCAATAAATGTGATACATCATATCAACAAGGCCAATGACAAGAATCAGATGATCATCTCAAGAGATGCAGAAAAAGCTTTTGACAAAGTCCAACACTCATTAATATAAAACCCTACAGAAAATTAGAATACATGGTCTCTATCTCAACTTGTTAAAAGCCGTATCTTATAAACCAACAGCCAACATCTTCCCAAATGGAGAAAAACTGGAAACTCTCAACATAAAATCAGGAACAAGACAAGGATTCCATTATCACCACCCCTATTCAGTATAGTTCTGGAAACATTAGTCAGAGCAATTAGACAAGAGAAAGAAATAAAGAGATTAAGGATAGGAAAGGAAGAAGTTAAATTAACATTATTTGCAGGTGATATGATACTCTACATAGAAAACCCCCAAAAATCCATTGAAAGACTTCTAGATGTAATAACCAAATTCAGTAGTGTTGCTGGATGTAAGGTCAACACTTAAAAATCAATAACATTCTTGTACACAAACTACAAAGTGACTGAGACAGAAATAAGGGAAACCACACTCTTCACTACAGCATCCAAAAAAAGTGAAATACTTAGGTATCAATCTAACAAAGGAAATAAAAGATCTATATAGTGAAAATTACATTACTCTGAAAAAGGAAATCTAAGAAGATTTCAGAAAATGGTTAGATCTTCCCTGTTGATGGATAGGAAGAATGAATGTTGTGAAAATGGCCATTCTCCCAAAATTGTTTTACAGATTTAATACAATCCCAATCAAAATACCACTTGCATACCTCACAGGTTAGAGAAGTCATTCCTAAAATTCATCTGGAACCAGAAAAGACCTAGAATAGCAAAAGCAATTCTGGGCAACAAAGTTAAGGCAGGGGCATTACAATCCCTAATAAAGTTATACTACGAAGCTACTGTGATATAATCCACACGATACTGGAAGAAACAGAGACCCAGAGATCAATGGAATAGATTAGAAGATACAGCCACAACTACAAACACACTCAGCCACCTCATCTTTGACAAAGGGGCCAAACATATACACTGGAAGAAAGATAGCTTCTTTAATAAGCGATCCTGGAAAGACTGGCTTTCCATATGCTGTAAAGTAAAACTAGATTCATGTCTATCACCATACACTAAGGTAAAGCCAAAGTGGATAAAAGGTATGAATATTAAAACAGAGACACTAAAATCTACTGGAGTACAAAGTAGGTAAAAATCATGATGACATCGTAGTAGGCAGAGAGTTCATGGAAAAAAGTCAAACTGCATGGGAAATACTTTCCAGAATCAGCAACTGGGATCTTGTCTTATTAAAAAGCTTTTGCATGTCAAAGGAAATCTCCAACAGAGTGAAAAGGAAACTGACGAACTGAGAAAATATCTTAGCCAAGTGTCTCTGAGACAAAGGACTTCTATCTAAAACATATAAGGAATTAAAAGAAATCACTCCCCTTAAATTCAAAGACCCAATCCAAAAATGGGCATCTGAGATGAACACACACCTCTCAGATGAAGAAGTAAAAGTGTGAAATAACTATATGAAAAGGTGTTCAAAATCAATGGTCATTCAGGAATTGCAAATTAAAACAACACTGAGATTCCATCTCACCCCAGAAAGAATGGCCAAGATAAAGAAATCAACCAATAACAAATGCTGGAGGGGCTGTGTGGGAAAAGGAACTCTTCTCCACTGTTGGTGGGAGTGTAGGCTGGTGCAACCACTGTTGAAATCAGTGTGGGGATTCCTCAAGTAGCTAAAATTAGAGATTCCATTTGACCCAGCTATCCCACTTCCAGGCATTTTCCCAGAAGAAATAAAAACCTCATACCACTGTGATATATGAGCACCCATGTTTATAGCGACACAACTTGTAATAGCCAAATCTTTGAAGCAACCCAAATGCCCATCAATCAAGGAATGGATAAAAAAGATGTGGTATTTTTATACAATGGAATACTACTCAGCTATCAAGAAAGACTGTATTGAGACTTTTGTATGACTTGAGACCACACTCATAAGTGAAATAAATCAAACTCACATGCGTGAATACCATATGGTCTCCCTAGTGCAAGAAACTGAAACAGTATATATGATCAAAAGTCTACAATAAATACTGTGTAAGGGTAAGAAAGTGCTCAAAGATCAAAAGTAATTGGGATGGGGTAAAGGAGGAAAGAAGGAAGGGAAAAGGAAAAAGACACATATTTGTATGTATGTGTACCTAAGATAGTGAAAATGACTAATACTAAATGTATTAATTATTGAAAAAGAAGAGTTAATGGTCATATGATTAGATCAATTTTACCTGTCTATATCTGTTAACCTAAACAACCCTTCTGAAGCTAAAAATACGTAATATTGCAACCATTGTCAAATTGCTATCATCTTGTTTTGTAAACCTGTAATATTATTGTGTTGGATTTGTTGTTTGTCTCTTGCTTTTTGTTTCTCTTTTTTGTGTCCTTTGTCACTTAAATTAAAAAAAGTAAAGTCCCTATCCCATTTGATTAGAAATACAAAAAGGAGAAATCCTAATGGATTCTTCCAAGGTCAAGAGGATTGTTAACTATTTTAAGAATCTGTACTCTAGTAAAATGGGTCACTCAGAAGAAATGGATAAATTTCTAATACATATAAACTACCAATGCAGAACGAGGAAGATATAAAAATTTTAAAGAAGCCAATATCAATGAATGAAATTGAAGAATTTTTTTCAAAACCACTAAGAAAAGCCCATGTCCCAGTGGATTCACTGCCAAATGCTAAAAGTATTACTGTCAGGTTCTAGATTCTCTGCAACATACTGTAAGCTTGCTATGCAGAATTTCCACTTGTTAAGGTGCTTAATGTTGCTGTAAGATGGCCTAAAAAATGCCTACTAAAATTGTTAATGTGTCTATGTCCTTTTGATATCAGTTTTGCTTTTGCTTTATATTTTGAAGTTCTGTTATTAGTTATACAAGTATTTTGAATCTTAAGTACTCTTAAATTTTTGAAAAACTATGAAGTAAAATTCTCTGTTAAAAAAGCTCTGGATGAAGCTCAGTGACACACCATCCCTCTGCATAATGCATAGCAAAGCAAGTGCAAAACCAGAAATAAAAATGAAAAAGTACAGTACATGGCACTGAGTATTTTTTTCCCAAGGGCAAGAGCACTGATTTCAATAATTACAGTAAATTGATAACTAAAGCACAGAAGAATTTTGCATTTCATTTTCTCTTAATGATTTTGTGCATTTTGTGGGTAAATGGGAGCCAAATATTGGAGAGGGACAGTTTCTCCATGAGGCATGCATGTACCTGTGTCGTTGGTGATCTCATTCTCTGAGCAAGGGGTGCAATCAAAACAACAGGCAGCTTTTCCTTCCTGAGGGGTTTTCCTAAAGCCGGGGTTACAGCTCTCACTGCATACAGAACGGGGAGTCTGAGGAAAGTCAGATATGTGTTAGTAACTGCTTAGACTTCTACTTAATTCTTCAGAACTGCAGTGAAAACCTTAATTTTTATGAGTCCATAAATCCAAATACTGATTCTATGCCACATTTGTTTAATGGCATGAAAGATGTCAATATTTGCAATAATGTAGTTAGGTAAATGTATTTCTTTCTCATTAATCAGAAAGTGGGTAAATAAGAAAATTCCTCACATTGGAAAGTGAACTTTTAAATTTCACCTTTAATCCCAGCACTCGGGAGGCT
>RJWM01047073.1:0-12052 GCA_004363535.1 Dasyprocta punctata
AAAAAAAAAAAAAAAAAAAAAAAAAAAAAAAAAAAAAAAAAAAAAAAAAAAAAAAAAAAGAAAGAAAGAAAGAAAGAAAGAAAAAACTCAGATTTATGCATTGAGGAATGAGAAAGGTCAAATCATTACAGATCCTCAGATCATCAATGACTACTTTGAAATTTTTTACTTGAATAGCATGGAAACCACAGGAGAAATGGACAAATACCTAGAAATGTATAAATTACTAAAGCTAAATCAAGAAGATGTAAAAATTGTGAATTACCTATTATCAGTTAATGAAATTGAAAACAAAATTAAAAACTTTCCAACAAAGAAAAGCCTAGGTCCTAATGGATTCACTGCTGAATTCTACAGGAAACTTAGAGATTTAATAACCATACTCCTCAAACTCTTTAATGAAATTGAAAGGGAAGCAATTCTCCCTAACTTACTCCTGAGGGCAGTATTACCCTTATACGCAAAGCAGAGAAAGACCCAACCAAATAAGAGAATTACAGACAAATCTCCCTAATGAGCACAGATGCAAAAATCCTCAATAAAATACCAGCAAACAGAATGCAGTAAATCATCAAGAATAATATATGCAATGACCAAGTGGGATTCATCCCAGGAATGCAAGGATGGTTTAACATATGCAAATCAATAAATGTAATACACTTTATCAATAGAGCCAAAGACAAAAATCACAAGATCATCTCAGTAGATGCAGAAAAATCTTTTGATAAAGTACTAAACTCATTCACAATCAAAATAAAATCCTACAGAAAATTGGAATAGATGGTCTTTATCTCAATCTGATAAAAGATACCTATGACAAAGCAACAATGAACATCATACTAAATGGACAAAAACTGAAAAGTTTCTTTCTAAAATCAGGAACAAGACAAGGACATCCACTGTCTCCACTCTTATAAACATAGTCCTGGAAACTTTGGCCAGAGCAATAAGAAAAGAGAAAGAAGCAAAAGCTATAAAGGTAAGAAAAGAAGAGATTAAATTATTATTATTTGCAGATGACATGTTACTCTACATAGAAGACCCCAAAAACTCCATCAAAAACTTCTAGATTTAATAAATTCAGTGCTGTAGCTGGATACAAAGTCAGCACTCAAAAATCGATAGTATTCTTATACACAAACAGCAAACTCACTGAGAGAAAAATTAAGGAAATCACACTCTTTATAGCAGCACCCCAAAATGAAATACTTAGGAATTAAACTAACAAAGGAAGTAAAAGATTTATATAGTGAAAATTACAGTACTCTGAAAAAAAGCAATTGAAGAATATTTCAGAAAGTGGAAAGATAACCCTTGCTCATGGATAGGAAGAATCAACATATTTGAAAATGATCATACTCCCAAAACTGTTATACAGATTTAATGAAATTCCAATCAAAATGCCATTAGCGTATGTCACAGAGCTAGAGAAAACATTCCTAAAATTCGTTTGGAACAGAAGACACCTAGAATAGCAAAGGCAGTCCTGGGCAACAAAGGCAACGCAGGAGGCATCACAAACCCTGACTTGAAATTATACTATAAAGTGACCATGATAAAATCAGCATGGGACTGGCAAAAAAAACAGACTTGAGGATCAGCAGAACAGATTAGAAGATGCAAACATAACTAAAAACACACTAAGTCACCTTATCTTTGACAAAGGGTTCAAACATATACACTGGAAGAAAGATAGTCCTTTTAATAAGTGATGCTAGAAAAACTAGTTTCCACATGCCAAAGACTAAAACTAGACACGTTTAAACTAAATTAAAAATGGATCAAAGATCTAAATATTAAAGCAGAAACGCTAAGTTTACTGAAAGAGAAAGTAGGTAGAAATCTTGAGGACATAGGGGTAAGCAAAGAGCTCATGAACAAAACCTAAACTGTATGGGAAGTACTTCAAAGAATCAACAACTGAGATCTCATCTTATTAAAAAGTTTTTGCACAGCAAAATAAATCACTAGTAGAATGAAAAGAAAACTCAGAAAGGGAAAAAATTTTAGTCAACTATTCCTCAGACAAAGGACTTCTATCTAGAACATATAATGAACTGAAAAAAATCAGGCCTTCCAAATTCAAACACCCAGTCCAAAAATGGACATGTGAGATGAATACACACTTCTCAGATTATGAAAGACAAATGACAAGTAAATATATGAAAAATGTTCAACATCATTGGTCATTCAAGACATGCAAATCAAAACAACACTAAGAATTTATCTCACTCCAGAAAGAATGGCTATAATCAAGAAAACAACCAATAACAAATGCTGGCAGGGTTGTTGGGAAAAAGGAACCGTTCTCCACTGTTGGTGGGAATTATACAGGGGCAACCACTCTAGAAATCATTGTGGAGATTCCTCAAAAAACTAGGATTAGAAGTCCCATTCAGCCCAGTTATTCCCCTTCTGGGTATTTTATGCAAAATATAAATTAATACTGGTTGAGTTATAGGCTACAATGACTCAAAATCTGTGTTTCAAGTTAATTTTATAATTGGTGAAATTCAGTCAATCAATTCTACCTGGAAACAAGGACACCCATAATGACCTTCAAGGGCAATCAAAAAGATAATTAACCTTAAATTTTCTAAGAATCTTCACTGTATTTGAAGATTTTTTCTCCTTTTTAATATTTTGGTTTATGCAGGTATAAATTTATTTTATATCTGTTAACTATTCATATATGAGTTACACATTATTAGAAAAATAATTCTGCAGAAATACAATTTTCTAGGTTCATGAATATTTTATAGAGATTTCAACATTTATTTGTGAAGGTAAATTCTTATATTTTATAATATGAATAATTAATTGACCTATTTATATTTCATTACCTTGTCTTTGACTGAATTCCCAATTGCCCATATACCACCGAAAAGAATAGAGAATCAAGATATCATGTTTAGATTGCTATTCATCTTGCCTTCCTCAGCTTCTAGATTGTTCTATCCTACTGGAAACTATGGAGAAAATAAATGAAAATAAGTATAAGGACTCAGATTACTTAAAAATAGTAATCCTTATAAGTAGAAATAAGGTTCCTGTGGTGAGAAAGTATCACAAACATGGTCACTTAAAAAGAAATTACTTTTTCACAGCACTGGAGGCCATAAATCTGAAGCCAAGGGATCTGTAGTGGGGTCCCTGAGGGATGTTCCTTGCCTTCTGTAGACTCTGGTGGCTCCTGGCACACCTTGGTGGTTTGTGGTCTCATCACTCCACTCTTCTTCTCTTGGGCGTGTTTGTCAAAACTCCCACTGCCTGTCTCTTTAAAGTGCATGACGTCTTCCTCTCAGGGTCTTCACTCTAATCATGTATTTCACCATACAGGGTAACTTTCATTCTTGAGTCACATAAAGTAGCACTCACAGGTTCCTGATTAGGACTCAGACCCTGAGGACAGTGTCTGAAAAACATGGCGGGGATGACATTTTATTATCTCTGCATCTCTTCAAGCTTCTGTGCCTTGATTCCAACCACTTGAGAGATTCAGAGTCAATGTAAATAAAGACCAGCATCCTTAAAAACAAAAGACTGCTACTCTTGCCATAGAAAAACGTCTGGTGTTACACACAAAACATCCTGTACTAAGAGAAGGCAATACTCAAATAGGAACTTTTTTGATTAAGAAAATTCTCACTTTATGAAATGGACATGTAGCATTTTATACTGATCTTAGGAAATAGCATTAATGAGTAACAATTTATTCCAGTAAATTAATTATCCCTTAACAAATGCAATAGAAACAGAGTTGGGAGGTTTAAACTTCCTAGACTCTAGAAGCTCCCATACTGTAGTATGCAGTAGTTCATACTACTTTTGATTAAAGACAATTTTACACATTTTTCCCTTCGAGAAAACATTTCATAACTGTGCCATAAAGTTACGTTTACAAGAAAAAAAGAGTCAGAATTGCTTTTGGCTGTGCTTCAATAAGTACATAAGGGTAGATAAATTCAATTTGGTCTGAGTTTCTAAGAAGAAATCACCCAGAAAAGAGTGTAACAGAGGAAGCAGTCATAAAACACACTTGACAGCTCCCCACGAGAAAGCATGGCACAGCACCAAATGTCTGCCTCTTCAGAAAGTGTTGGTATTTTATAGAAATAAACTAGCCATATGAGGATACAAATAAGACAACGTAGGGATTTTCTTTTTGTCTTGAAAGCAAACACACACACACACACACACACACACACACACATAAAACTATCAACAAGTCTCTGGGAAATATTTAATATCCTCTTTAGAAATCAGCCACACAGATCGTCTGCACCTTACTGCATAGTACCCTGCTGCATGACGGCTCTTGGGGTCAGGTCCCGAGACTTTGGCAGGAAAAGTTTCCCGTCTTCTGTAGAGAAGGTTCCTTCCCAATCCCTAACAGACTCCTCCGGCCCGGTGTGGTGAATCACAGGTGCTGGTGTTCCCAGCTCATCCTGACCCACACAAGGTGCCCCCTGCTCTTTGGAACCAAATCAGCAGCAGGACTGAGAACCTTAGTAAGTACAGCTCGCAGCTAGTTTCATGCTTTCCACATTCTCTCAGCTAAATGAGAGAAGGAGAACAGGTGAACAGACAGTCAAGTCACTAAGAGCTTTGGGACCTCCCAGTGCCTGGGCTGGAGGCTTCCTTCTTCTGGTATCCTAGAAAGTGCTGCTTTTGGTCTCTCCTGCCTGTGCAAAGGGCTGGAAGTCTGAGGTGTATAGTGGCTTGGGAGCCAGCCCTCCAACTGTGACTCCTGAGAACTGATACATATGGAGCAGTTTCCCGGCCCGGAGGTCGTTTGTGCCTTTGTCTCTTTCTCCCGATTTCACCCATAGATGTATAATCCAGTCGTATCCCGGGACAAGTGGCCAAATACCAGGCCACCTTCCTCTCTTGCATTACTTTTCCACCTCCCTGCCAGAGCTCTCCACACTTAACTCCTGGCACTCAAAGCCTCATCTCAGGGTCCATTTGTACAACAATCCACACTCAGGCCTTCATTTCTAAGTAGTGAGTGGCAAATATATAAACCTAACTGGATTCCAGATCAGGTAAGCTGCTGGTTTGATGGGTTGCAAATTAAATTTTTTAGAATTTCATTGTCCCAATCTCTATGCTTTTCACTACCGGAAGTTCACACTGATATAATTTCAGTGCCTACAACACTTTATGCAGTGTCTAAACTTAGTGATCACATGCACGATGACTTTCTCCCGTGTTTTACAAGATTCATTTCTTTCATCATTCCTATTTGGCTTAAATATTGTGTTAGACAAAATAATGACAGCAAAAAAAATCCAAATCCTGAGCCCCAGAATCTGTAGATGTGTGACCTTCATGAGAAAAAGAACTCCATGGATGTGATTATGTTACAGATCTTGAGATGGGGAGAGTACCCTGGATTAGTACCTGAGTCCAGTGTCACCAGGAGGATCTTTATAATTGGAAAGGTGAGGCAGAGCAAGGTTTGGCTACAGAAGAGGTGGTCCAAGAAGTTCAGTGTGAGACTTCAGTTTGTCCTCAATGCTTCTGAAGATGGAGGAAGAGGCCGTGAGCCAAGGAGTGTGGGTGACGTGTAGAATCTTGCAAAAGAAAAGGAAATGGTTCTTACCTACAGCACCCAGAGACAAACGTATCTCAGAGACCCTTTGGGGGCCTTTCTTGGGTTTCTAAATTATGGAAAGGTGAGGAAATGTATATTTTAATTTTAAGCCACTAAGTCCATAATCACTGTTACAACTGAAATCAGGGAACAATATAAATACCAGTCCTCCCAAAAGGCCTTCTCTGATGAACCTTCCCAGAACCTCTGTCATCCTTTGTAACTATGTCCATCATCTAGCTCATCACACAGATCACGGTTTACACTTTCCTGCTATTGTCAACTCCAGAAAAAGTGCTTCCAGCTTTTCCCCTTCTTTATAATGCTGGGTGTGGTTTTATCACATATACCATTTATTAATTTTTTGCTACATTCCTTCTGCACCTAGTTTGTTAAATTTTTATCAGGATAAGATACTGAATCTTATCAAATACCTTTTCTGAATTTATTGAAATGATCACATGATTTTTATCCAGCCTGCTAATGTGTTATGTTTATTGATTTGCATATGTCAAAGCATTTTTACGTACCTGGGATCAAGCCCACTTGATCATAACATATGATCATTTTTATATCCTCTTGGATTTGATTTGTTAGTATTTTATTAAAACCTTCTGCATCTTTTTTCATCACAGTATTTCTCTGTCAATTTCTTTTTTGTTGTTGTTGTGCTTTTGTATGGTTTTGGCCAGAGTAATTATAGGTTGAGTTTTGAAATACACTACTATTTTGGAAAATTTTAAGAATTGTAATCAATTCTTTTTTAAATGCTTTGTAGAATCCTTCAGTGAAGCCATTTGTTCCTAGAATTTTTTTTATGAAGACCTAATTACTACTCCAATTTCATTATTCATTATTTGTCTATTTAGTGTTTCTATTTCTTCTTCATTCAGCCTTAACAAATTGTATATATCTAGGAATCTACTCAATTCTTTTACGTTTTTCCAGTTTATTAATACAGTAATACCTTGGTTCACGAATGCTTCTTTTTTAGAACAATTCAGTTTGCAAACTGAAGCATTCAGCAAAATTTCACTTCCATTTGCCGACTCCACACTGGGTAATGAACACGACCTCAACCATCTGCTCTGCATGGACACAAAGACAGCCATCTTCCTCAGAACTGTGAAACAAATTAAATTCATGAACCAAGGTACCACTGTATGTAATTATTTATAATAGTTTTTATTCTTTGCATTTCTATCACATCAGCTGTGATATCTCTTTATCTCAAGCTTTATTTTTTGAGTTTTCCTTAGGCTATTTTTCTTTGAGAATCTAGTAAAAGTTTCATGATTTTCTTTATTTCTTCCTCAAACTAACTTTCTGGTTGGTGTTTTGGAATATTTTGTCTTAATTTTCTTTCTACTTTCACCTTCTTTTTTTCCTTCTGCAGATTTTGAGTTTGGTCTTTTCTGGTATTTCTAAGTTCTTGAGGTTCATAGTTCGCTTGTTTCTCTGAAATCTTTCAGTTCATTGTTTTCCAGTTGTTTTGTGCAGTCTGGTCCTTTCTGACTTTTTTATTGTTCATCTTTGTAGTTTCATGATTTCCTGTTGCAATAAGGTTTGTCTATTTTCTCATTTTCATTCATAATCTGTTTTCACAGTGAATTATATTCTTCAGCATGTTTTCATGATTGCCATTTGTGTAGTTTTATTTCCACATATATGAGTGCTACCTTTATTGAGTATTTTTTATAAAGCCCCTTTGGTGGAGACGAATTTCTGCAGTAATTTTCTTGCCTAGGAAAGACTTTTTATTTCTTCTTCATTTCTGAAGAGTAGTTCTTCTGGATATAATACTCTTGGTTGGAATTTTATTTCATTTAGAATTTAAAATATATTTCCCCATTCTCTTTTTGTCTGTGAATTTTCTGCTGACAAATTTGCTATTAGTCTAATGGGGATTCCAATATATGCAAATTGATGGGTATCTCTTCCTGTTATTAAAACTCTGCCTTTTCCTTGGATGTTTGACAAACTATAATGTGTCTTAGAGAAGATCTTTTTTAGTTGAATCTACTGAGCACATCTGATCTCATATGCAGCCCTGGACAGTTACTATTGTGACCCCACAGGATCATAAACCTTTAATATTATTATGTGATTTTAGTGACATTTTCTTGAACTCAGGACCTTGTCATTGAGAATGGCTGTGGTTCACTTTGGAGGAGCAGATATGAGGGGAAGATATGAGCTGCTCAATCCCCAGGAGAAACTTGTCACACTGGCTTCCTGATATGTACTCGGCTGTTCTCATCATCAGAGGAGCTCAGGACCTCATTGTTGCTAAGGATGGTTGTGGTAATTTTCAAGGGAGCCCTGGTCCTTATTTTGAGCATTGCTTCTTGGCTGTAGTGTAGAACCCTCAACCTGCTGACTCAGATCCTTCACCTCACTGACATAGACTTTTTAGCTTCCACACTGACCTTTGGGCCTTCCCAGTGCAGATCCATGAAATAGACTTGCATGAGGCATTGTCATGGGCTCTAGTTCTTCAGCTGGCCTCATGCAGGACATTGCTGTGAGATCAAGTCCCTTGGCTGGATTTTCTAGGTCTTTAGGGCTGTGGATAGATTTCCTGTACTTTCTTTGCATTTAACTCATTAGCATCATAAAATAATATAAATTCTGTGTGCTGTATGTAATTGTTCTCCTTCCAACCCCTGACTACAACACTTGGGGTTGTAGTATTGTTTCATGACATAATTTTAAATATTAACAGAGGAAGACTGTTACTTGTATGTATTAAGTGTATTATATATTTTACATGTGACTCAAGATAATTCCACTTCACTCAGTGTGGCTCAGGCAAGCCGTGATGGAGACAAGGTGTCAGGAGGTGGTGGTGCCGCTCTGCATGGGACGGGGTTTCCAGGGGTGCCCGGCCACAACCCGCCCAAGGCAGGATTTAGGAGCATGTTCTCAGTCCCTGCCAGGGGAGCAGCGGCAGCTCAAAGGCATCTGGGAGCAGCAGCTGTGGCTCAGAACCGCTGTCTATGCAAGGCCTGGCCACAGGACTGGCACAGTGGTGCAAGGCTCCTGGTGGGGTGGGGATTGTTTCCTGATCAGTGGGCACAGTGACTGCCTGGGGCCTCTTTACCAGGTGGCACTGTGCCACAGCAGCGTGACCCTGCAATGGAGGGACTCAGTGGGGGGCCTTCTGTGGGCCACTGTGTCTGGGAAGGACATGGGAGCCTCAAACTGGGCTGTAAGCCCAGGAGGACCTTGGCATTTTCCTTGGTGAGCACATCCGGCCTGTGGGATCCTGGAACTCACCAGAGCTTTGTCACACACCTGCTCCTGGAAACATGATCCCCTCCCACACACCAGCCAGGAAGCTGGGGCTGCAGTTGCTGAGACTTTTCCACCCTGTGCAGCCTTCCAAGTCTCAATGCTATTTAAGGTCCCCAGATGCCACTAGTTTGATTCCTCCCCTCTCCTTCAACAGTGCTCCTCCACACACAGCCATCCCTCTGCAGCCCAGCTCCTCCACTCAGCCAGCCTGCATCTGGATGGGTTTTGGTGGGGGACCTATTGCAGGGGGTGCTGCAAAAGGTCAGTTCAGTGGAAATGAGGGTTCGAGTGAATTTGAAATGCCAAGTAATAAAATAACATTAAAACGTAGGCTCAGAGACAATAATAAAGACAAAACAGAAATATTTAATTAAAACTGAATTCTTTAATTATCCCTGTGTACTTCAGAAAAAAATAGGTTGATGTCCACCTCTTATCCATTTCCCATTTGTAATAAACCATGTTCTGCCTATTAGTCACTGGTGTTTTTAAAAAAAGAAACATCTGGTATTATTGACAATGAGAAATATAACAATAAAACTACTAAATAGGCTAGAACATGGCTATTTTTTTTCCTAAGGTAGATAGCATATGTTATTTATATTATGAAAAAAGCCACAATGGTAGGTGACCACAAAATTCAAGGTTGAAGAAAGAAAGACTGAAAATATGAAGGCTTTCTATTGAGAAAACATGCTGAATAGATTTTTCTATTTTCATGTTAAATTCCTATCTAACAGTACTTTTTGAGTATCTTCAAATGACCTGGAATTTAAGAGAAGAAGAATCTTGCCAGGGTGCTTTATTCAGAACAAATGACTCACTTGACAAACAGTAGCCGGGCAATTGCTAAAAATAGCGTTCTTCTTCTGAAAAACCACAAAAGGTGATTTACTTTCAACAAACTGATTTATGATAAAGACAACTGTCATTTGAACATATCTTATACTGTCTAATAGCTTAGTATGCTATTACTAGATGATTAACAGTAATAAGTTTCAAATATAAAAATAAAACAACACTGTATCAAATTATTGCAAATGTTAGTGTCCTATATCGTAAATTGATATTGCCAGTGTAGTGTTACTATGCTAATCTGCTGAACAATGAAAGGCTTAGGAAACACATAGGAGAGACACAGACAAGAGGGCTTAGATAGAGGACATTTGTGAAATGTTCATTCTCAGTGTGCTGGACTTCATCAACCACTACTTGATAAAATTTTCTTTGGACCATTGTGTCTGTGATATGTTGGAGACCACTGTGAAGGGGCTTTGAGCAGGGTTTAAAATTAACTAATTGGCTTTCTGTTCGTTTGTGAGCCTGTCCAAGGCCTAGGCCCCTTGCCTGGTGATGGGAGCCAATTCATAGTAAGGAAACTCTATGAATGACTGGTCCTGGTTGAGGTCTGTAGTGATCTGTGGTGTCAGAGATACCTCAAAGGGCAAGATAATGTCACTGCTGAAGACGCCTGGCTCAGACTCAAGTAAATAGATAGAGACTAAAACTGCAGTCCTGTTCCCACCATAAATGTCATCATGGAGATAAGACAGTTCTCCTTAATTGGCATAATTTACGACTTGGAAAAGTCTTTCAAGTGACTCCCAAGGTCCTGCTCATTTCCCGCGCTTTCCTCAGTATCCCCTCTCTTTGTCTGCTTTGATAATAAATACGGGCAATGGAGAGAGGTCTTTGTCTTAGCCCTCATAACAGCCACAGAGTCAAGAACTCTGCAGGGGCTTTGATCCTCCTGGAGCCCTAAAATCATACCACTTGTCTCATTTATTTAAGCCTTCACCATGCGCTCGTTCGGGAGACTGGGGATCTAGGCCGGGTCCCCGATAGTGATCTTTTGCTCTCAGCCCTCTCAAACTTTCATGAAATTGTGCCTTGCATTATTTCAGCTGGTAAAGCTCTTCGTCAAAATGATTTCCAAACAACAGGGCCCTATGTACTTCCTCTGTGCCACCCACATCTATAAACCATTCTTCTGTGTCTGACTTAGGCACCCTCCCTTATTATCCTCCTGGGCTGGTAAATATGACAAAGTATCAATATGCCATACCTTCTCTTCTTCAAACTTTTTCAACTGATCCTGTACACATTTACAGCATATCTGTGATAATTTGTTGTATATATCCAATGTATGATGTTCAAATCAGGATGATTGGCACTTGTATCTCTTTAAACATATAATAATTATTTGTATTTGGAGCTTTCAGATTCCTATCTTCTAGTTCTTTATAAAATATGCAATAACTATAAACTATAATCATACTATATTTTCTATTTTAAGCATGCACAACTAAGCATAAATTTTCTGGAACATTTTTCTTAATTTTTCATAGCTCCATGTGATGTGAACTGTATTTTACCTTAGTTTCACTTAATCATTTAATACATCAATGTTTGATCAAATAAACTATGAAATACTTCAATTTTGAGAACTATAAGTATGTCTATGTGTGTCCACCCAAGAAACATTACTTTCACTGTACACAAAAGACCCTCAAAACACTAAGATTTAACCAAAATATTACAACTCTCCCATCCCACATTTTACCACCTAATATAATAGTAATTGCAACCCAAAGGTGCAAAATGCCCCTTTCTGGTGGTGATTACCCAGAAAGAAGTACATAACAAAGAAATAAGAAAATCAAAATACAACTCAGGCAGCTTATATCAACGACTTTGTATTGCACCACTAAACTAGTGTGAAATGAGTGCAACTTGATCTCTCCACTTCTCAGCCGTCATTTTTTTCTCATTCATCTTTATATTCCCAGCATTTCTTTTATTAGGCCATGTTTGCAGTAATGCAGTTTACAGTCACCCTGGGTGTGGGGACAGGTACATAGTACAGCTTGGTTCTTTTCTTAACCCCCTCCCTACCCATCCCCCTTTCCCAATTTTCATTTTCATTGATATTATTAATCTTAGATCAAGTTATGGCATATAGTGCTTACACTGATTGGCATTATTAAGTTCTTCTGCATGGTTTATCTTTATTCTACTTACTTCTCCTGCCTCTCCTCTTCACTCACCCTTACACCCTTGGATGCCTTCCCTTTGGCAAGCGATCCATCTCCTAGTCCCCTTCTGTCCATCCTTTATGATTCTCTTTGTGCTTTGCCTCACTCAAAGGAGAGATGC
>RJWM01047074.1:0-12057 GCA_004363535.1 Dasyprocta punctata
AGTATCCATAGGAAAAATTTCCCCTACTTTCTTTCCTTAGTAGGGTACTATACACAATTTCTAGGATTTTTTATGAATTCATTTTGATTAGTTAATATGATGAGAGAGAACCAGGAAAATATCCTTATGCTGCCACCCAGGTTGGCAAGCTCCATAGTGGCACATATTTAACAAAAGTAGGAATTTGGGCATTGGTACTGGATTGTTGACACTAATTTGGAGAAGGAGGATGTGGTCCTGATACAATTCTATTCTAGGGAGGCCCATTGATTTTATAATTGAGTTGAGTTTAAAATGTGAAACAGATTGGCTTTGCTGGCAAGCTCAGAGCACAGGTGTGTTTATTTCTTCATAACACAATGGTCTCCTCTGCAAAGCCCCAGGACCCCAGATGGATCCCCTCTGTCTTGTGGCAAAACCTTTCCATAAGAATCACAGATGGCAACCACTTAACTCATTCCTTACTCTTCCCCCTCCTCTCTTATCACACCTAATTACCTTCAGATAGAGCTCAGTTATATTTGAAGGACATATTTACTTTTTAAAAATTATATCTTTGTTTCCCAAAAGGGCATACAGTTTTTAAAATGAGACTTGATGCGAATAAATAGCTCCCTTCAATAGTGAAAATAAAACCAGTTCCCTAGAATTTTACTTTCTTTAGTTTGATTGACCTTGGTCTTGACCTCCATTTTATCTTTTCCTGTTATTACCTAAATATCATCCCAGTCCCTATGAAAAGCACTCCACTTTGCCAAACTTCCTTATATTTAATTAAACAATAGGAGTACAAAGTTGTCTTTCATTTGTGACTCATAGTGTTCCAACCCAGTCCTCCACTACTTCCCTGAGGTCAGAGTGAAGAATATGACAAGAGGTTATTATTTCAAAGAACACATTATAAACAAAGACAGATAGATAAATGATTGGGACACGTGATGCTGCGTATAATGATGTATGTATGGTAACAAAACTCAAATGTAGAACTGAGGAGCAAGAGTAACAGGGTTTGTAGGACCAAGAAAACTTCATCAATGAAAATCCTCCTCTGTAGAATTTGGTGACTGTATCATTCCAAAAACAGGAGAAGACATTCAAGTATGTACTCACATGTAGGCACAGGAAACTGAAAATTTTTTGAGTACTTGTTATGGGACAGGCATTGCACCATGAATTTCTGCAAACCATTTTATATATTCCTATTGCAATGTAATGCAGAAGTGATGTTTTTCCACTCTACAGGAAAGGGAGTTGAGCCTTTAAGAATTTCAGTCATTTGCCTACAGTCACCTCATAAGAAGATCAGAATTTGAAACCATGTCCAAAGGCTATCTAATCTCTGCATTATCCTCCCTTACCATTAGGATTGTCTCATCTGGTGCTGCTCGGTGGGAAACTGAGTTTGTAGATAAATATTGTCTTTTATTTCCCCTGTCCTCACCACAACACACACATTTATTTCACAGAATCAAATTAGAGGGCAAGCACCAAGGACAACATCTTTTGGGGAGTAACTACTCTTTGAATCCTCAAATATAGATTGTGGGAGCCCCAATTGTCCAAACTCTTCTCTAACAGGGTGTGATCTCCTGTAGAGGCCTCCATTTCCCTTGACCACTATTTCTAAATTTTAGGGAAACTTTGAGAAAAGTTATGCTGATAAAGTTAAACTCTGTTTAACTTTCCTCAGGCTCTGGGTCATGGAAGTCAGTCCAAAGTCAAGAAAGCCAGCGATGCTTTTCCTGGTCATTAGGTTTATCAACTCTCTGCATATGGTATACGCTCCATTAAAGGAACTGTGTGATATCTGTAAGAGAAACAAAACAATACTCAGAATGACAGTAGCTGTGGCTCTGGAAATAATCAAACTACTTCCTTAGGGGAAAATAATACAAAAACCTTAAAAGTTAAGTCACTTTCTGTCTAGTCATTATTCACACCAAAGTACATTTAGCAAAGGACATTCTTTTATTACAGTGAATAGATTCTAAGTTGATATACTATGTCAATTGTTCGACCTCTCAAAATCTGGTTTGTTTTTTGTTTGCTTGTTTGTTTGTTTTGTTTTTATGGTAAGGATTTAGGCGGATGCCCCCTCAGCCCTGCAAGGTTAATTCTGGTAGTTACACGATACTATGATAATAAGGCCAGGCTGATGGGTTGAATGCCAGAGATTCCCATTCAACTATGTTTCATTCCTGTCTTTTCATTCTATAGCCATTTATTAACATTTGGGAGGTGCCAGATCAAGTGTGAGACAATGCACAAAAATGACAAGGAGTCTTCCTGTGCAGAACTTCACAGTTTAATGAAAGCACAACAAAGAAATAGAGTAACAGAGACAGAATAAGTCAATGGTGTACAAATGATCAAAGCAATCTGATGGCCAGACAAAGGAGCAATTCCAGAGCCTTTGCTGTCACTGGGAAATGGAGCTCCTTCGACAATGAACTACTGCCCAGTGAACATATCACACATCTCACCAGCCTGTCGGACATGGAGTTCACATACATATACAGAGATACTTGTGCTGAGTGTGAGGTCCTCCTGTTAGATACACATAAAAATCATTCTGGGGAGCTGTGGCTGATTCCATGCCCCCTGAGGGCTAAGGTCAGGAATTCCTAATAAAATTAGTCCCGGGTAAGTAGGCCTCAGCATGCAAAGTAGACTACAACCTATGCCAGATGCTCCTTTTCTAAAAACCCTTCAGCATTACTAAGGATGAGTGCAGGTCTCCAGGCTAGTCTTAGGAGGACCAAATATCTGGAAAATTCTGTCCTGCTACCCATAAGCATAGAGTAAAACACCATCAATCTACCAATTCCCATAGAGACAATGTGAATGGATCAATGCAAATCGACCAACTCCTAAAAAAGACTCTCACACATATACTGTATATCATAGTAATATTGGTACACAGTGCTATGCGTTAATGTAGCTTTCATCTTACTGTAATGTCCTGACCAAATTACCTTCCTAAATTTATATTCTTCACATTTAAAAAGTAAGGGCACTGAGTCATGCAGCATAGGAATGATTTCCACAAGGCTTTGCCATGGTTCCGAAGTAAGGACAGAAATATGGCTAGTGTGAGGTGACCTAGTGTAGGGAGACAATGGCTCTGTCCTTATATTTAACTGATCTCTCTAGAATCAAAGGATGAAGGATCCCATAGTGTGGACCTAGTCCTAACCCCACCACTTAACTGTATATGTAACCTTCTGTAAGTTTAGGAATATTCCCTTGCCATAGTTCTCTATTTGGAAAATAGAAAAATAATAGTTCTACCACCTTTGGATGGTTCTGAGGGTTAAATAAGAAACTGGGTGAAAAGTATTCAGATGGTGCAAAAAATTAAAATATGCCAGTGAACTTCCATCATCTTGTTTCCATCTGAAACGTGAATACATCCTCCAGGTCTGTAAAGCAACGAAGTTCTAAGTGATTATTTCGGTGGTCACCTAGCTCTGATATTTGGAGGATCGCTTCAGCTAATCTCCCTACTGGTGACCTGGGCTAGAATTAGGGATTGGCATTATCTTGCTCTTCCTCACCTCCAGTCCTCCGAAACACAGTCAGGTTGCGAAAAGTGATACAGGATATGTTATACAAACAACCAGCTCGCATTCAGGCTGAAGATTAAACTAAAGCTGCCTAGAGCTACAATCTATTTACAACTCTCACATGTTAAGTTTGCCATTTATCAAGCCTGGGTGCTATAATTATTACCTGAAGCAAATAATATAGTTAGTACTTTATAAGAAATGCAAGCTTTTCACCCCCTCTTTTTGGTTCTCAGAGAAATGCCATTAATTATGATAAATTCTTCTGATATTTGTATGACTGTGGTAGGTAATTTCCTAGGTATTCCTCTGCAATTTGACATCAATCATTGTCCACTTAGCATAAATTAAGGCAAGCCTCCATGGCTGAATTTACATTTTATGCTTTGCTCAGGGAAATTTAATTCTTTCCTAAGATATATATTTAAATTATTTTAAGCAGCATTTTTAACAGTGTTGTCCTTTGTTTTTTTTTTTTTTTTTTTTTTTTTTTTTTTTTTTTTTTTTTTTTTTTTTTTTTTTTTTTTTTTTTTTTTTTTTTTTTTTTTTTTTTTTTTTTTTTTTTTTTTTTTTTTTTTTTTTTTTTTTTTTTTTTTTTTTTTTTTTTTTTTTTTTTTTTTTTTTTTTTTTTTTTTTGACTTTGGTTCTGTTACTTCTAGTGCATGAAACTCAGGTAGAGTTTTGAACCATTCTGTGTTTCACCCCACAAGAAGGACAAACTTCCAGGAAGAGCCTGGGGTTTCCATAGATGCTCACCACTTTGTGTAGTTATTTGCTGCAGTCTTCCTGCTCACAACTTGTTTAATAAAACAGACAAGCTGATTCTCATCAAAGTAGTCCCTCTTATCAACTGTAGTTTTGCCTTCCAGTTTCCATCACCAAAGGCAAACATGGGTCCAAAACTATGAAATGGAAATTTTTGGAAACAAAAATAAGCTCTTTCTGAGTTTTAAGCTGTGTACCATTCTGAGTCGTATAAAGAATCTCACACAGCCCTGCTTCATCGTGCTCAGGACATGCATGATCAGTCCTTTGTCCAGCACAATGTCATATATGCTACCTGCCTGTTAGTCACTAACTGGGCCTCTCAGATCATCTTCTGTGGTAATGCATGTTTGTATTATGTAAGAAGATCAGTAGTAGCTGCATCCCAATGCCTACCTCACTCAATGTTTTTGTCTTCTTATCCAAGCAATTTGTCCTCTGATATCATCACAAGAAGAAGGGTGAGGAAAGGACTGTGCCATGAGGTATTTGGAGACCACATTCATATAATTTCTATCATACTATATTGCTAAAATTGTGCTTCATTCATAAACTAAATTTTATAATAAGAATATATTTATAGGGAAAAGCATAATATACAATGAATAAGTTTTGGTACTTTTAGTTTCAGAGATTCACTGGAGTCTTTTAATGTACCCCCTGCAGATAAGTAGACACTAGCATAATAGGAAACCTATGGAAATACTGGAGTGCTGCTTTCTTCTTATTGGCAAATTTAGGATTTCACAGCAGGTGCATTCTGGGAAGAAGGGGCAAAGTGGTGATATTGTCAGACAGTAGTCACATAACATGAAGGCACTAGAAAGAGCTACCTGAGCAAACTAGTAGGATCTCTTCTTCTTTTCCTCATAGAAATTTAAAGGAAAATTTAATAATGACCTTGGAAAAATGGCTAATAACCTCCCACCCAAGAACAACTCAATCTCATACAATCTCCTTGCTTATCTGAGATTATCTGAGCAACTTGAAGTTGAAGAAACGTATCTTCTAGGATACAGTAATTGATCAGTAAGCATTTACATAGCCATGCTCCTGAAGTAAATAAGGTGTTGGCAACAGTAGGTCTGACCCTCTGAGAAGTCTACAGATTGTTGTTTCACAGGACTTGTACTGCTGAATGAGAAAAATAAAAATGATAATCCTCAGTTGTCTGGAACTGAATGCAGCTTCTCCCCTTGATCAGAGATGAAAACGATTTGGAGAAACAAGCACAGACTGGTGAAGGAAATGGAATTTGAGCTGTAGCTTGAAGAGTTCTCATTGGGAAGATGCAGAGAAAGGTGGCTCAGGAGATCCTGGGTGGCTCTGGGAAAGTCTCCCTGGAGAGTGTAATTTTAAATGTGTTTGCTGGCAGCAGAATTTCAGCATTCCTGCCCATTCCAATCTGCGAGCTTAAAACAATACAAACGCTACAATGCAAAAGTAGAGGGGTGAGGCTCCCTCATATGAGATAAAAAAGCTAGTCTAATAACCACCCTGTAGAAATATCTCACACCAAGCAAGGGCAGCCAGACCCAAAAACAAAAGCAGAAACAAAAACTGGAAAGTAGAAGAGGGACTATTATTTGGGTCTGCAGAAGGACTCAAAGGACAGGGGAGAAGGGAGTAGAGGAAGGGATGTTAAACATGATTGAAGTTCTATATATGCATGCACAGAAATGGTATAGTTAAACATTATTTCTTATAATTAATGTGTAATAATAATAATACCAATGAAATATCTCACAAAAAAAGTGAAGAACCCTGGCTAAGAAGGGAAAGCAACAAGACTGCTTGACTTTAAGATTATGAAATCCAACCTTTTCACTTCATGTGTGAATCTGGGCTCCATGCCTTTCTCTGCATGTCACATAGTCTGAGAAGAACTGTTTTCTAATTCTCTTTATTGTTTCTCTTCTCATCAATCTACACTCACCTCAAACTGCTCTTCTTAACCTTAAGAAGGATACCCTTCCTAAATGTTGTTTGCCAAAGCAGCCCCTTCACCTAGAAGCCCTTCTTTTCCTCCAACTGAAGATCTGACCACATTCCAAGGTCAAGTTGCAGCATTAACTGCTCCCCAAAGAAAGCTTTGCTGCTTCTGGGAGTCTTCATAGTATCTACTCCATTTCGAACTTGTGAAGCTGCCACCTGACTCTGATGGCTTGAGCTCTGGTCAAGTGTTGCTCTCATTTTTATCTACTTGTCTCATCTTTGAGATTGTACATCTCTCCAAGTAAGAATCTTGTTGTTCACATTGGTATGCCCTTTCAGCTCAGCAGTCTCTACCTATAATAGGCTCCAAACACTTTCTGAATTTGTTGAATGACTATCCCAAAAGCACCAATATCTATTGAACCCAAAGCAAAAAGAGCTACAAGAGAAAGCAGAAAACATAAAAAAAAGCTAAGGATAATGCCTCTGAAATGCATTGTGGAACATTAGGATAAGAAGTCCAAAACACAACGATAACTACTGTCTTCATTGCTGTCTACAATGTGCTAGGCACTCATCATAATTCAGAACATTACAAATGGATAAATATTCTGCCTAGAAAGAAGCTACCAGTTGAAACAAGCTATCCTCCCCTCTAAAGTCACTGCAAAATGCTGGCAGGTCTGATAGATTTGCCAAGCTAAACTGGCTTTGGTGGGAACTGAAACAATTTGTCAAACTCCAAGGGGTTGTGAACATGAACGTGTGTGGGAGAGAAAGTTTAATGCTGTCTGGAATGTGAATCCAAGACTTTTTCCCAAAACCAGACAAACCAGAAAGGAAATAGACCAAGGACACTGAAATAGGCAACACAGATCCTTGTGAAATTAGCTCTGGTTAAAGGTTGACAGTATGAAAGATTGACATCCTTGATTTAAAAGCAGGGAACTGCCAGGTTCCCATAGAAATGGGTTCTAGTCTCGAATTAAAACAGCAATTTATAAGGATGGAAGGGGAATTGAATCCCTCAGACCATCGCTCTAGCCCTTGCCCTCTCTCCTGCAATTGCAAGTGTTGGTAGAAACATTTGCTGAATCAACACAGAGTGAGCGGGACAATTGTTTGTAGCAGCAACATAACTGCCGGTGAACACACGTGGTCCCAGGGTTACCTGCTTCAGGAAGATTGTCCACTCAAACAGGGTCTGAGATCAGGAGAAGAATGAATATGAATCAGTGTGACCAGACCCTGGGAGCATGAATTGGAATTGATTTACGTCGATGCAGAAGAGAGTTTGCAGATAAAGGCAGGCTGAGTGCCATGGGAGGGGCCAAGGTGGCCTAGAACTGCAACAAGCCACTCTCTTCCCATTGTGGGCACCTAGCAAACATGATGTATCCTAGACAGGCCCTTGTCTCCATATTACCCAGCATCATGATGCTAGTTCATCAAAATCTCTACCTAATCCTCTTTTGGTTGTTACTGTGGCTAGAAGTGCCAGGATGGCTTATTCATTAGTATACCTCTGTTGAGCCCTTTTGGCAAAGTAGTAACCATAGATAATACTTATCAGTTGTTTATTCTTTAGTGACCACTGTTCTAAACTTTGCACACTTGTCGATTTTTTCATCCTCATAAACATGCCAAGAGGCATGAAACACTATTATCTCTCACATCACAAATGAGAAAACTGAAACACCAACAGGTTAGATGAGCTGGTTGAGACCACATAGTTGGTAAATGAAGGAGCTGGGATCCTAATTCAGATAGACTACTCCAGATCCTGTGTCTTTAAATCACACAATAAGACTCAAGAGGACCATCAATGACTGCCTTGTGGAAGATGGAGTCAGGGCAGGACACCGACAGAACCTGGTCCATGTGCCCTCAGAGGTCTAATCCAATACAGGACCCAGCAAGTCAGTCTTCATGCAAAGAGTAGACTCCTCTTTTCTCTCCACTGTCTGTGGCAGGGGACCTGCCTGTCATTTGGGAAAGCAGGGTAGCCCTCTAATTCTGTGTTTTTTATTACATCTCTCCCAATCGTTGCTCCAGAATGTGGGAGATTAATCAGAGACATGGAGAAAAGAAAGACAATCCATGTATAATTGTCCTTATCACATTGAACTGCTGCAAGGTGATAGTTTGTGGAAGTTGCCCTGGGTTGTGAATATCTCTCCTCTGGGGCCTTTTCCATGATGCAACTGTATCATGTGGATACTCCTTCCTAACCCTGCTATATTCATCAGCCTACTTCACACAGACTTTTTCTCTTGGGATCTAAATTCCTTCAGGATCTGCCAGGGATCAATTATGTCCAGCTGATTCTATTTCTGGTTCATGATCCCACTGCAGCACCTGCAGTTCTTCATCCAAAGCAACTCACTAGCTCTTTTCTCTTGCCCACTCAGTTTCCCCAGTGTCAGTCAGACAATTACCCACTGTGCCCGGCAGCTGACAAAGACATACTGGAATCTTCTCAAGGAGCCTCAGGATATGGGCTGACAGGACTCTCAAGACTTTCTCTCAAACTTCTCCTCATGCACAAAGACCTCAGCTTCTTTTTAATGGCTTCATAGGTAAGGGAAATTCAGCAGGCACACACAGAATTTTCAAACTCCCCATGGTGAGCTGTCATCTTACTTTGAAATTTCACATCAATCGTATCTTGGTGCTTTGGTTCAAAGTTCTAATTCAATGTGTAATATTTACTTAGCACATATTATAAACAAGATTCTATCATACAAGTTCTACATGTATTATCTAAAGTAAGTTTCAATGTTTGATGAAGAGAAAGATTTGTACTGGTATTGTTTGGACAATTGAATGCAGATGTCTTGTACTCTGGGTGAATGATTTGGGGATGACAATGTGCAATGTATGTACCATTGTTGCCCCCCAATTGACGTGGTTTGAAATTTTGGTGTAGTTTTCTTCTTCTTCTTCTTCTTCTTCTTCTTCTTCTTCTTCTTCTTCTGCTTCTGCTTCTGCTTCTGCTTCTGCTTCTGCTTCTGCTTCTGCTTCTGCTTCTTTCTATTCATCTTTGAATAAAATGAATTTGAAAAAATAAGTAAATAAAAAAGTAAGTTTCAAGACAGTTTTTTGAAGTGGCTAACTTGACATTTTTATTTTAAAGACAAAACGAGTGAACTACACTCTAAGCCCATTTCAATACAAAGTTGAGCTCATAATCCTTTCAAGCAAAGAACTTAAACATCTACATAACTTACCTATGTTTTTACTGACACCATTTTACTCCAAAGTCCCTTCTATTTTGCTTTCATGCTTCTTAATTCTGCTAAAACCTAGTTTTGACAGTCATCAAGGGACAGCTTCAACCAAACCTTGACTTCTGACCCAGCAGAGCTCTCCTGTTTTCTCAAACTGCTTTCTTCTCTAGCACCACATGAAAACATACTCTTGCAACTTGCTGCCTGCCTCACTGGCTGCACTTATTCAGCTTCTCCTTTGCTACCTCTTCAGGTGGCCTCTATAAGCAATATCCGTGAGCTCAGTCAAGGGTCTTCTTCCCTTCCTTTTTAAAATTATATTAAAGAAGATTAAATAGGATAAAACCAATCAAAATAAACCAGTGTAAGAGACACAGGACTTCAAAACATTATGAAATCAACAATAGTTACCATTATGACTTTTGATGTCGTCAAAATAGCTACAGATAACTTCAGACATAATAAAAATCAAACAGAACAGAACAGAATAGAAACAATAAAAACAAAACAATGTATGCAATAAAGGATTTCAAAACAAGTCAATAGCAAATCCAAAATTGCTACCATAATATATCTTGCTATCCTTGAAATAGCTTCTCCTGCCATCAGATTTAGCATAATCAAGCAAAACAAAAGTGAATAAAATCCAACCCAACAAAATAATGGAAACAATATAGGACCTCAAAACAAGACCATAGAGAATCAACAATGGCTACAACCCTCAGAATGAGTTCCACCCTAGATGCCACAGTGCGTACCAATGGTCAGACCACTGGCCCTAGACCTGCAATGTTAGTAAAACAGGAAAGCACCACAGTCATCCAATTCCTTTTCATCTTGATAGCTATCATAATAGCCTGTGTTTCTCTGGATAAGCTAGTAGCTTATGGGGATGGGAGGAGGTTGGCACCTGTTTGCCAGCCTGCGTGCCAGAAGAGGCCAGGGTCTGGCTGTTCCAATCCAGTGGTGACCCGCACAGGGCACTGATTCCCACACTGGGCTTGTTTGCTGGTGCAGCCATTGTTCTCTCTCCCCCCAGTCAGCAAATGGCACTGACTCATGCGGAGAGCCTTGGGTCTCCTTCTTCTCTTCTTTATCCAGTGTGAGGCCTTTGAACACTATCTCTGAATTGGTGATCCTCATGTCCAAATCTCCCTTACAGGTCTTTCCAAGAAAAAAAAATGTACGTTTTCACTTGGGAAACCTTAATAGGGGAATTTAAATACAGGGAACTTCTGATAATCTACCTCTACCTAAATATTCTTTATCTGCTTTTACCTTCTAGTTTGCTCACTTGAAAAGAAACAAAGAGGAGAGGAAGGAGAGGAGAGGAGAGGAGAGGAAAGGAGAGGAGAGGAGAGGAGAGGTCTTACAGCAATTCAAGCCAATACTATTGGGCCATCAACCTTTGATATGCCAATTTCCTCATTCTGTGTCTACTTTCTATCATCAAATCTTATTGGTTTTACTTTCAAAATATATTTCAAGTGCATTCAATTCTTCCCAGTCTAATGGTCATTGTGCTAGTGCAAGTCACCGTCTTTTCTCCAGATTGCTGTGAAGGATTCTAAGTAACCTCCCTGATCTTGTGTTGTAACATCTACTCATATGAGATCCAAAGCAGCACTGCCTCGATGAGCACCTATCAACACTACCCTTGCACTCAGACCCGCAGCCTACTTCTTCTTCCTTTGCAACTCAAATATCTTTTTTTTTTTTTTTTTGCTAGTTGTGCTTTAAATTTGCTGCTTTCTCTTTATTTCTGAGTATCTCCGGAAATTTATATTTGCATTATCTGCCTATAGTAATTAATTCTAGCTTTATGCCGCAGTTATACTTTTTTAAATATCACCTCAGGTAGCACATTCTTCTAAAGGTCATTGCTGCCCATATTTGAAGTGGCTTTATCCAGTTACACTCTATCTCTTTATGACCTTTGTGATAGTTAATCTTGATTTTCATCTTGATTGGCTTGAGAGTACCTAGGATATTAGCAAAGCATACATTTAAGTGCGTCTGGGCAGGTCATGTGAGCATGATCTTGGGCACTGTATCTGATCACTGATCCCTTCTTCTCTGGCTTTTTCCCTTTGTCTTTGCTTCTTGGCTGCCATGAGGTGAAGCAATATGCCTCCATCACACTTCTTCTGCCTTGGAGCAGACTGGTTGTGGACCGACACTTTTGAAATCATCCTTTGACCTGCTCCATGAAGAGAGTTCAAAAAGGGTGGGAGTGTAGCCTAGAGAAGCTAAACGCCCTAGAAACTATAAGAAGAGTTTGATGGGCAATTCTGGTAGGAGCTCAGAGATCAGAATGCTGATAGTAAAGACTGTATTCATAATGTTTTGGATAGGAGTCAGGTTTCTATTGAGAGTAGAACTAGAGGCCATGCATGACTCTGATAAAGAATCTGCATTTTGTACATGCCCTTAAACTTTGTGACAGGCTATTTAAAGGTGACAGACCAATTAATACAGCAGAGGATATTTCAAGGTAGCACAACATTCAGGTTGTGGTATAGGTATTGCTGGTGCTTCCGGGCAGATTTAAAATGAGAATC
>RJWM01047075.1:0-12052 GCA_004363535.1 Dasyprocta punctata
TATTGCTATATTTGACATTCACAGCAAATTGAGCCCTTGTCCAAGTACTAAGTTTACATGTTACTTGTTGCTATGGTATTGGACAGTGCATTCTGAATTACAAAAGAAGCAGAATTTCTGCAGTGAAGCCCAGATTTAAGGAAACTTGTGATAATTTTGCCACCATCTATACCCTTTGCCACAAGAGTGTGAAAAGCACAAAAAGTAGTGAGCTTCTCTGGTAATGCTACCAAAGGTGGACTGCACCAAAGTTGAAAATGCCAAGATCTTTTACATATGGCTCTGTGTATTATTTTACTTCGTTAGATTCATCCTAAATTTATTATTAAAAAAAACTCAACAGTGCTGTCATTTTGTCTGTTTTTCTCCTTGAGGTTGCTGAAGTTCAATTACTTCAGCATACATTGTTCAATGTAACGATATTCACTGGGCAAAAGTTGGCATCCTCACACATTGCCAGGTCACTCTTCTGTCTTCAGTTACTTTGCGCTTACAATATTAAATTTTATTTTAGTGTTGGTCTAAGCAAAAAAACTCATTAAAGAGGCATACTTACTATCAAGACCTGTAATACATTCTGACCAAATACTACTGTTCAGAGATTATTTGCAGCCATGGATTGTAGTACTGCTTTTCCCTGCTGGAAGGACTATTAAACCTGAACTTTATCAATCAACCAATCCATCAATCAATCCATTAATCACTTTGAAATAGAAATTTGGGCTCATTATAATAACTTACTCCAGTTCTGAAAGATGTGTTTGTTTTTCAAGTTTATAGGTGTTTAGTTGAGCTCTTTTGAGTACCAACTGCAGATCTCATCAGGTGGTCATGGTAAGTCATGGGAGAGAGAATTGGGAGTTAAAGGGTCAGGAATTGAGGCCCAAATGGATGGTAGACTTTGATCTAGTTTAGCGAGAGATGCTTCACAAGAGTCTGTGGGCTTTATTTGAGGGCTCAGTTCTTTTTCTGAAATTTTTGTATTCATGAGTTGTTCTGTCTGCTTGTTTTGGGTCTCAGTTCCCGGTACCCATCATGAGCCCTTCCATTTCTTCCCTCTATCTCACGTGCAGTAACTTGGGTGGACTCTTATTAGTTCTAAAATATATATTACATTTTCTAAACAATCACACTACATGTACATAGTGACTGTTTTGTTTCTGTTTAGTTCTTTTACTTTTAAATATGCTTAATTAAGATATATGTGATTAAATATAATCATTAAAAGTATTCAATTAAAATTAAACATAAAAATTAAATTAAAAATTTTAATGGCACTGGCAAGGA
This sequence comes from Dasyprocta punctata, assembly GCA_004363535.1. Classification (NCBI taxonomy): domain Eukaryota; kingdom Metazoa; phylum Chordata; class Mammalia; order Rodentia; family Dasyproctidae; genus Dasyprocta; species Dasyprocta punctata. The sequence goes on from RJWM01047075.1 coordinate 1,288, forward strand.
TCACAATATGATACTGAGTTTAAGCAGTGATAGTGTTCACCTTAACTTTAAAATGAAGAACATATAACAGATTTCATATTTATACCACTGCTTAAGCATGATGTTACTTGTGGGTTTTTGAGAGAGTTTATTGAATTGTAGAAATTCTCTTTTATTTTTTGTTGTTGAAGTTTTTTTTTTTTCAGAATGACAATTTTTATCAGGATAAGTGAAACAAAAATAATATAAGTACTAAGAATTCTATAATGTAGAATATCAAAAGACCTTGGACATAGGTTTTTGTTTTAAGCATCATAAATTGTATGGTAGCCTTTACTGTATTTCATATATGTTAGTATCACATTCATATTAGTATCTTATTGGTATCCCTGGGAAGGTTATCAGGTTCTCAAAATGCAAAAATTTAAAATTTAAAAATGTTTATGGGCTAAAGTATTGGAAGGATGGAGTGGCAATATTTTGTTAGTAGAATTAATATTCTATAATTTGCTTACTGAATTTTGGTGGATTAATGAACTTTGCTTTTGTGAAATCCATCTCTTTTTCTCTCCATCCCTTGCCCTCTGTCTCTCTTTTTAAAATTGACTGCTTAATTGAGATTATTGAAGACTAACATGTAATTTTAAGATATAATGCAGAGATATCTCTGTGAATATTGCCTGACTTTGGCAATGATAACATTTTGAAAAATTATGTATAAGACTCAAACAGGATATTGATCTTGATGCAACAAACTGATCTCACTCACATCCAGATTTCTCTCTCTCTTCTCTGTCTCTCTGTCTGTCTGTCTCTCTTAAATTCTATGCTTCTATGCAGTTTTATCACCTGTGTAGATTTGGGTATTGGAATTTTATTAACTGCCTTTTAAAAAACATATATTGCAACAATCTAATTCTTTATTTTGTAATAAGTTTATCAAGTGGTTAATCGCATTACTAGATTTTTCTAATTTTAGCCACCTCTGCATTTTTAGAATAACTCCATCTCTCTACTGCAAAACTCTGAGCTTCTTTCACCATTCATATATTTGAGAATATAATTATTATTAAACTTATACCTGCTTGCTTAAGTGAAGCTTTTCAAGTTGGGTTAGCTCAAAGACTACTTGGTGGCTTATAAATTCTCTTTTTGGGATCAAATTTTTGCACTCCTGCATTGCAAGCCTATAGTTGGATGGTGCATGTGTTGGTGTGATAGCAAATAAGATTGCTTAGGGTTAGGCTATCACTAGGGCTGTAAGTGTTGCATATACTATTGTTGTCCAGTTATTAGAACATGTGCCTTGTCATTGGTAGTGTGGCCAAGCAGTCTAAGGTGGTGGATTTAGAACATGTACCATATGACTGTGTCTCCACCAGACATATTCATTTAGGTAATATAATATTTAAAAATATTTGTCCTCTTGCTTATGAACTGAGTGAAGCCCATTTCACTCTGGTACATCATGCTTTAATAGGGCACAGTGGCCACCATTGGAGCAGTATTATCCAGAGTTAAATACACAGGCCTGGAGTTTCATAGACCTGGTTCTGCTTTTTACTAAGTCATTCTAATCTTGAACATGTTTCTGAAACTCTGCCTTAGTTTACTACCTGTAAAATGATGATGAATTTTTAACTGATCAAGTTGCTGAAAGAACTCAAGAATCGTACATAAATAATATTCAACCCATGCCAGGCACTTAGTATTCAATGGGTGATATTATTTATTTTTCTTTTCTTTAAAGAGAATAAAACCAGGTGAAATAAAACAAAATAAAACTAATCAAAACAAACCAGTGTAAGTGACACAGGACTTCAAAACAATACAAAATCAACAATGGTTACCATAATGCCTCTTGTCTTCAAAATAGCTACAGATACTTTCAGACATAGTAAAAATCAAACAAAACAGAACAGAATAGAACCAATAAAAAAAACAATGAATGCAATAAAGGACTTCAAAACAAGACAATAGTAAATCAAAAATGGCTACTATAATATTTCTGGCTATTTTTGAAATAGCTGTCCATGCCATTGGATATAACAAAATCAAACAAAACAAAACAGAGTAAAACCAAACTCACTAAAACAATGAAAATGATACAGGATTTCAAAACAAGACAATAGGGAATTAACAATGGCTACCACCTTCAGAAGGAGATCCCCCATAGATGCCACACTATGTATCATTATCCTCTGAATAGGTGATCAGACCACCAGCCCTAGACCTGCAAAGTCAGTGAAACACCAAACACCACAAGCCTCAAATTGCATTTCACCTCAATAGCTATTATCACAGCCTGTGTTTTTCCAGATCAGCCAGTCACTTACGGGGAAGGGACTGGCTTTTCTTGTTTCCCAGACTGTGCACCAGAAGGGGCTGGGGTTTGGCTGTCCCCTCAGCAGCCTACGCATGGTGTTGATTCACAGTGAGGGCTTGCTTCTTGGTGACTTCTTGTTCTCTTCCCCTACAGTTTGTGAATGGTGCTGACCCACGGGAAAAGGCTGGGGTCTGGCTGCTCCCCCACACTGGCGGCAGCCCATGCATGGTGCTGGTTCACAGGGAGGATTTGCTTCTTGGTGGTAGCTGTGATTTCTTTTACTTTCATTCTTTATACTCCAGGCTGACAAGTATGATGCTCCTGCCCCTGTTATTCCTCTTCATATTTCAGGTCTTCATCAGCTATTACTGCCTCTTGACAGTTTTTCTTGACAACCAGGCTGTCATATTTCCTTTTCCTCTGCTCCTTTCTATCAGAATGTGTATCTCGGATATAATCACACATCTATGTGTGAGATTTTGTATTTAACTTTGGTAGCTCCCAAGCTCTGTGAGAGTAGGAACCATACCCATTTGTTCTCACTCTTTTGTTGCCTTACTGTGTGCTTGGCACATAGGAGGCAGCCAGAAAAAGCAACTATTACTACATGTTGAGCATCTTTAGCTGGAAGATCTGAAATCTGAAACTTTCCAAAATCCTAAACAGTTTGAGCACTGACATAACACCATGAGTGGAAAATCTCATGCCTGACTTCATGTGGAGGGTTGCAGTCCAAAATGCAGGTACATGAAGATATATGAAATTGCCTTGATGTTATGTGTATAAGATATATATGAAACATGAATGAATTTCATGTTTAGATTTGGGTCTGATCCCTAGGGTATCATTATGTATATATCAAAATCCAAAACAAAAACATAAACAACAGACAAAACTCCTAAACCCCTTGAAAGCTATAGTATTTATGGTCCTAAATATTCCTAATTAGGGATAACCAACCTATATTGTGTTAGTTTTCTTATTATTGAATCAGAAGGGCATGAAATTTAAACCCTTTCTCATTCTGTGGTGGAAATGGAGGCTGAAGGAGATAAGGTGTCTTCTTAAATGTTACCAGTGTTCTGCAGTTAATATGGCAATGTTGGCTGGCAACCTTAGGTACACAAAATCAGGTGTTCAGTTTCACTCATACTGTGGGAGATATGTTGAAGGGTTAGTAAAAATGTTCTGAAGACCATCTAGGGGTCCTCAGAAATATAAAGTGAGAAGTAAAGCCCCACTGGAGAGGCCCTCCAGTAGGGGTAGGGATCCGGGCATGGCTCTGATCAGTTTTGCTAAGTGCCTTCCTAGTCTTCTCTGGTGGTTTTATTGGGTTGCCTACGTGTGTAGTGGCTCTCACACAAGGGTGTCTTAGTAGAGGTGCTTGGCCTTTGCCACACAAGTGGCTCCAATTTCAGAGCACTGGTATTTGGTTTAAGAATACACTGCATGGTGGCCTTGCCAAGATTAGTTGCATCTTCTAGCTCCTGGGCCAGTGACTTTCTTTTTCCACTACATCAGTCTGACCCATTGGACAACAATGTGCCCAATAAGGAGGCAAACCTATGACCCAAAGATTAAGTGTCTTAGGCACTATGAGTGAGCCTGGCAAAGACAACAGGTCGAAGTATTTCCTTCCTTTCCTTCCACCTCCTCCTGCCCAAATACACACTTTAAGATATCAGTTTCTCTTCGCTCTTTCACACACTTGACAAAGTCTGGCCAAGACTCTGTCTCTTTTTCATCTGCAGTGACCAGTTGTCCCTATTTTTTCCCCTGAGGTATAAGCCATCATTTCCTTGTGAACAGATGCTGTCTATTGAGTGCTGCTGGTAGCATGGCTGTGAACCTGACTCTAGACAATGAGCATTTCCACTGGGAGTGACATCATCAACCCCTCAAAACTCTTAAACAGACATATAATAAGTAGTCAAGGATCTACAAGTGTAAACCACTTTGACATGCTGAAAACACTCATAAAAATGTGGGCGGTTTAGCTTGCAGCAGACCAGTTGTGGGGTATGTGGGAAAATACACACATTCTTAGGGAAATGAAATCCTGGGCAGTGGGTTCACTGAGTTCTTCTATAATAGGAGGCTCCTTTCACATTCATCCAAATTTGCATGAGCTCTTTAAGTAGATCAGTATTTCTTGACCTAGTGTACGTTAACTTTTTATAATTATGCACTGTTTTGTATAACACATATACTTTTGCAGAGAGGAGTCAATACTCCTCATCTTATCCTTTATGATATTATTGAAACAGAAAGCTGAGAATCACTGAAATAAATCATAGCAGGTCACATAGCATTTGTACAGTTTTTTGTCCCGAGCCCTGTTTATTTACAGGAGTAGGGCACCAACTGCATTGTGAGGAGAGTGACTTTTCTACACAAACCCTGGAAGAAAATGAAAAAACACCTATGTGCTCAACTACTGCATAATTTTAGATCCAGAAAATATTAATTTTGTTTCTGAGATGAAAGATTCATTCATTCATTTTGGATTAGGGAGTCAGTCCAGTCTTTCCAATTCCCAGCCTTGTCACATTATGTGTTTAAAAGGCAGACTTAAACTTGTCCGTGAAACTATTTCTCCAGTTAGAGCCAATGTTGGAGACACCGTTTCTACTCTGGCAGCCTCTCTGGCTTCTGCTCCCTATAAATCTCACTTCTGGCTTTGACTCATTCTCCCTATTGTGTTTGGCACTTTTGAAACCCATTCACTGACTGATCCTTTAACAGTTGGCTCTGCCTTTGGGTGAAGCTCAACTTCTTTCCATGATGTTGTTGCTTAAATAAAAACAATACTTGATTTTCCAGATGCAAAGTGTCCAATACAATAAGTAGAAGAAAAAGTCCCACGCTGAATTAAAAATCAATTCATAGTACCTAAGAGTTACAGAAAGACACAAATCTTCCCTTGTTCTGCTCTTCTCTACTTCTTTCAGGCAATAATCTTTAATGTGTTTATCCTTTTTTCTGAAATTGCCCTCCGTATTTCTAAAATAGCTTATTTATATTACTTCTTTTTATAAAGAAAATGTTGATGCTATTTTTATGTTTTCTAAAATGAAGAATGATTTATGCCTTTTATACACTCTTCTATGCCTATAGTTTCTTTTCCTCCTACGATCTCATTATTTTATAATATAGTTTCTGGTTAAAGAGATATTCACAAAACAAAATGTGAGGAAAAGCTAAAACACAACACTTAGAGCTTTTGTTATTTTAACCATGCAAGTATTTATAGCAGAATCACACAGTGTTCTATGGTTCATTTGTTGTTTCCTGTGATGCCTTTTGCTTTCTTTGGAGCTAAAAACTATATTGATTTCTTATTTGCTTTCATGTGATTCTCAGCCCCTCAAAGATTTTAGATAATATTAATTTTCAACCCTTTATCTTTCTGCTCTAATTTAGAATAATTTATTCTTTCAGTATTAACCTGGAACTATCCTTTAGTTCTTTTCTGTATTTTATACCTTGTTTCTCAGATACCAGATCACCTCTCTTGAATTTCACCTTGGTTCGAAAGGCGAAAGATGGCGTGAGTAGAAAAATCTTTTGATAATTTGTGTATCAGTAAACATTTTCTTTTATTCTTTTATTTAACTGGCAATTTAGCTGGGTATAAAATTATAGTTTGAAGATGATTTTTCCTCAAAAATTTGATATCATTGTAACTTTTCATTATTATTAGGTTTACTCTCATTCTTTACATTTCAATGTTAACTTTCCTTTTCTCTGTATTTAGAAGCTTCTGGTATTTTTTCAGTCTTATTCATTGTACCAGTCATGATCTATTCCAGAAAAGAGTTCCAATGCCAGGTAATTCAACAGAAGGAACTTAACAGGAGGAACTAACATTAAGGCATAGGAAGAGCTGAGATGCCAAATGGAAGACTAAGGCAAGTCAAAGATAAGTAACAACAAAAATCACTAGCAATCTTAAATGAAGAAGGACTGGCCAGGAGCATTTTACTAGGACTCAAAAGTTAGGGATGCCCACTGAGGATAGGAGCATAGGGTATATGTGGTCTCTGCCAGAGATGTTACTGAAAGTAAAGAGACAGAAGGAACAGATGTCCAGGCTCTTCTCTTTCTTCTTTCTCCTCAAGAAAGAGTGAACAAAGTGTTCAGTACAAAGGCTTAAAAAATACCTACATCAAGAAGCATCACTGTGGCCAGGGATTTAGCTCAGTGGTGTAAGTGCCTGCCTGGCAAGCACAAGGTTGTGAGTTTGATTCCCAGTACCAAAAAACAAAAACAAAAACAAAAACAAAACCAACAAGCAAACAAACATCACTGTGAAATTTCAGATCATATGTCAGTCAATTGCCTGCTTGTTTGGTCTCCAATTCATTGCTGGCCATCATGTGCACTACTCTTTCCCTCACTTGCTTTGCTCTGCTCTATATCAGAGGAAGATGACCCCTCCAGGCCACCAGATGACTTCTGACTGGTGCAGCCAACAAAAGACATAGGAAGGAGAACACAGAGACAGCTAGTGTCTCTAGTTGTAGAGTCTGTGAACTGGGGCGGCTCATCTTGCTGAGTCCCTCTGCCACCTTCCCGGGCACTCTTCAGTTTTGAATTCTCAGGCTACTGAATCAGTCTCTTTCCCACTTTCAGATCTTTGCTCATGCTTCTCATGTACTGTTTTCTCCCTGTACCCTTCAGACTTGTAAATTTACAACTTAAAAAATTCATTTATTATTTCAGTGGGGATTTTGGAGTGATTGTGTGTTTAAATGGCTGTGATTTACCAGAGTCTCTTCTGGATCATTGAATCTCAATACCAGGCAGATAGGTATTCAGAGATGGGGGTGTCATCTTTTTGAGAGGTAAAAGGAGGGAGGAATAATCTAGTCATATTCAAAGCAAGGAGGAGAGAAAAAGAGAGGACGGGACCATACTTCTTTTCATGCAAAGTTCTCTAGTTCCTGGTTAGAATTTTGCGTTTGGTTGTTGTGTCCTTTTAATGGTTATTTTTTCTTGATTTGTTAGCACAATGCTTTTTTCTCTCCCCTCACAGGTATACCTGGCTTTGAAAGCAATTATACACAAGCAACATACATTAATGATAGTTCATACAAAAAAGGGTTATTCTCTTTACATGTCCGTCATATTTAAAATTTTTTTTAATGTAAGAGCAAAAAGACAAAGAAAAGAAAAACAAAAAGCAAAAGAGACAAACAATAATAAATACAATACAATAACAGTATAGGTTTACAAAACAAGATGATAGGAATTGGACAATGATTGTAATATTGCATATTGTTACCTTAAAAGGGTTGTTTAGATTAACAGATACAGACATGTAAAATTGATCTAATCATATGGGTATTAACTATTCTTTTCCAATAACTAACACATTTAGTAGTATAGTCATTTTAGTTATCTTAAGTATATATATAGTATATAAATTTATGTCTTTTTCCTTTTCCCTTCCTTCTTTCCTCCTTTCCCCATCCCAATTACTTTTACTCTTGGAGCAGTTTCTTACCCTTACACAGTATTTATTGTAGATTTTGGATCATATATACTTTTTTAGTTTCTCACACTAGGGAGAAAATATGGTATTTACACATGTGAGTTTGATTTATTTCACTTATGTGTGTATGGTCACAAGTTGTGTCCATTTACTTATTAAAGTTTCAATGCAATGTTTCTTTATAAGTGAGTAGTACTCCACTGTATAAAAATACCACATGTTTTTTTGTCCTTTCCATGATTGATAGGCACTTGGGTTGTTTCCAAGATTTGGCTATTCCAAATTGGGTTGCTATAAACATGGGTGCACATATATCACTGTGGTATGATGTTTTCAATTCTTCTGGGAAAATGCCCAGAAGCGGGATAGCTGGGTCAAATGTGATCTCTAATCCTAGCTTCTTGAGGAGTCTCCACACGAATTTCCACAGTGGTTGCACCAGCCTATACTCCCACCAACAGTGGAGAAGAGTTCCTTTTTCCCCAAATGCCCTCTAGCATTTGTTATTGGTTGATTTCTTGACCTTGGTCATTCTTTCTGGGGTGAGATGGAATTTCAGTGTTGCTTTAATTTGCATTTCCTGAATGACCATTGATATTGAACATTTTTTCATATATTTATTTGCCATTTGTATTTCTTCATCAGAAGTGTGTATTCATCTCAGATGCCCATTTTTGGCTTGAGTCCTTAAATTTTGGGGGCCTGATTTTTAAAAAATTCTTCATATGTTTTATTTATTTATTTAATTATTTTTATTTAAGCAAAGAAAAAAAAAGAAAAAAGACATATATAACAAAGACAACAAGCAAAAGAGACAAACAAACGACTAGAGTAAATACACAACAGTAACATTGCAGGTTTACAAAACCGGATGATAGAAACTTGACAATGGTTGCAATATTGTGTATCATTATCTTTAAAATGGTTATTTACATTAACAGATATAGACATGTAAAATTGATCTAATCATATGAGTATCAACTGTTCTTTCTCAGTAACGAATACATTCAGCAGTGTGTTCATTTTAGTTATCTTACATATACATATATACAGGTTTATATCTTTTCCTCTTTACTTTTCTCTTTCCACCTTTTCCCTTCCCAATTACTTTTGCTCTTTGAGCTGTTTTTTACACTTACGTAGTATTTATTATATATTTTGGATCATATATACTTTTCCGTTTCTTAAACTAGGGAGACAATACGGTATTTACACATGTGGGTTTGATTTATCTCACTTACGAGTATGGTCTCAAGTTGTGACCATTTACTTACAAAAGTCTCAATGCAATCTTTCTTAATAGCTGAGTAGTACTCCACTGTATAAAAATACCACATCTTTTTTATCCATTCCTTGATTGATGGGCACTTGGGTTGTTTCCAAGATCTGGCTATTACAAATTGGGTTGCTATAAACATGGGTGCACATATATCACTGTGGTATGATGTTTTCAATTCTTCTGGGAAAATGCCCAGAAGTGGGATAGCTGGGTTGAATGGGATCTCTAATCCTAGCTTCTTGAGGAATCTCCACACTGACTTCCACAGTGGCTGCACCAGTCTACACTCCCACCAACAGTGGAGAAGAGTTCCTTTTTCCTCAGAGCCCCTCCAGCATTTGTTGTTGGTTGATTTTTTAATCTTGGCCATTCTTTCTGGAGTGAGATGGAATCTCAGCGTTGTTTTAATTTGCATTTCCCGAATGACCATTGGTGTTGAACATTTTTTCATATATTTATTTGCCATTTGTGTTTCTTTGTCTGAGAAGTGTGTATTCATCTCAGATGCCCATTTTTGGATCGGGTCCTTGAATTTTAGGGGCCTGATTTCTTTTAATTCTTTATATGTTTTAGATAGAAATCCTCTGTCTGATGGACAATTGGCTAAGATGTTTTCACAGTTGGTGGGTTTTCTTTTCACTCTGTTGGAGATTTCCTTTGACATGCAAAAACTTTTTAGTAGGATGAGATCCCAGGTATTGATTCTGGGAAGTGTTTCCCATGTAATCTGATTTTTGTTCATGAACTCTCTGCCTACTCCTATGTCATTGAGGTTTTTACCTATTCTGTCTTCTAGTAGGTTTAGTTTCTCTGTCTTTATATTCAGATCTTTGATCCATTTTGACTTTATTTTAGTGCATGGTGATAGGCATGGATCCGGTTTTAGTTTACGACATATAGAAAGCCAGTTTTTCCAGCACCATTTGTTAAAGAGGCTGTCTTTCTTCCAATGTACATGTTTGGCCCCTTTGTAAAAAATGAGGTGGCTAAGTGTGTTTGTAGTTGTGTCTGTATCTTCTAATCTATTCCATTGATCTTCAGGTCTGTTTTGATTCCAGTACCATGCTGTTTTTATCACAGTAGCTTTGTAGTACAGTTTCAAGTCTGGGATTGTGATGCCTCCTGCCTTCCCTTTGTTGCCCAGAATTGCCTTTGCTATTCTAGGTCTTTTCTGGTTCCAGATGAATTTCAGGAATGCTTTCTCTAGCCCTGTGAGGTAGGCAAGTGGTATTTTGATTGGGATTGCGTTAAATCTGTATAATAATTTTGGGAGAATGGCCATTTTCATGATGTTTGTTCTTCCTATCCATGAACAGGGAATATCTTTCCATTTTCTGAAATCTTCTTCGATTTCCTTCTTTAGAGTAATGTAATTTTCACTGTATAGATCTTTTACTTCCTTTGTTAGATTGATTCCTAAGTATTTGATTTTTTTGAATGTTACAGTGAAGGGTGTGGTTCCCTTATTTCTCTCTCAGTGACTTCGTTGTTTGTGTACAGGAATGCTATTGATTTTTGAGTGTTCACCTTGTATCCAGCTACATTACTAAATTTAGTTATTACTTCTAAAAGTCTTCTAATGGATTTTTGGGGGTCTTCTATGTAGAGTATCATATCATCTGCAAATAATGATAATTTCACTTCTTCCTTTCCTATCCTTATTCCCTTTATTTCTTTCTCTTGT
>RJWM01047076.1:0-12053 GCA_004363535.1 Dasyprocta punctata
CCCAGCCTTATCTGACTGCCTCTAATATTTTTTATCTAATTTAGCTGCCTATTACAATATCCTCTAGGAGCCCCAGCCAGGGGACTGTGCTGAAGTTTGCTGCAGCCACTGGAGCCACTCTTATCGCTGGCCGCTTCATTCCTGGAAGCTGCACTAACCGGATCCAGGGAGACTTCTGAGAGCCACACCTTCTGGAGATTACTGATCGCAGGGCTGACTACCAGGCCCTCACAGAGGCGGCTCGTGTCAACCTGCCGACCATTGCTCTATGTAACCTGTGGGCGGTCAGGCCTGATCTCTACTTCTGCAGGGATCCTGAGGAGATTGAAAAGGAAGAGCAGGTCTCTGCCGAACAGGCTGTGACCAAGGAAGAATTTCAAGGCAAATAGATCGCAACAGCTCTTGAGTTCACTGCTACTCAGCCTGAGGTTGCAGACTGGCTTGAGGGCATGCTGGATTCCCTGTGCCCATTCAGCAGTTCCCGACTGAGGACTGGAGTGCTCGGCCAGCCACGGAACTGTGCTGCAGCCCCTACTGCTCAGGTCACTGAGTGGGTGGGGTCCACCGCTGAGTAGTCTGGAGCTGTGCTGCGGTCACTTAAGCAAAATGGAAATGAGGCTGATGGAAAATAAAACGTCAGTTTCTTTCCTTTTTTTTTTCTTTTTTCTTTTTTGGCCTTTTTGAAATAAGGTCTCGCTGCGCTAGTGCAGGGTGGCCTTGAACTCACTTTGTAGCTCAGGCTGGTCTCAAACTTCCAAGGATCTTCCTGCCCCCTCCTGGGGTTACAGGTATGTGCCACCATGCCAGACAAAGCATCAGTTTCTAAAGAGTTGCCTATTTTGGTTTTTCTAGTTCAAAATGCCTGAATTTGCTTTACATCTCCTTATATAATAGGTCACCGTGGAAGAATAACAACTGCTTTTCGAAAAAACCAAACCAAACTAAAACAAACTAAGCCAAACCAAACCAAACCAAACCAAACCAAACCAAACCAAACCAAACCAAACCAAAACACTGGTTCCAGGGAGGACAGCAAAAAGCCTCACAGCCATGGATAGAAAAGCATGATTGGTAGGGACTGTAAAGGCAAATCTGTGCCACCCAGCCAGACAGTACTCATGGAATCATCTCTGTTAGGCAGCACAGTGGCAGCACTGGGGGCTGATGCAGTGGAAATACTCACATACTGGCCACCAGGATGGGGTCCACGAGTCATTCTTGAAGCAAAAAGGGAAAGGCACAACAGGCTGAGAGGCCAGCTGTGGCACTTAGATGTATTTCTTCAGCCGATTTAGGGCGTAAACCATGACCACAGGTCCAGGGTCCAATGGGGCCAACGAGGACCAAGTTAGAAGGGCCAGAGGACCCTCACATCATGGCAGGATATAGCTGCTCCTTCTAGAGGGAACAAAGCATTCAATCCTTCACTGAATTGTCCTCTCCCCTGCCCTGGTTTTAACGTTCATAGTACATGAAGCAGCAGTGCTTTTGTCCCTGTAGCCTCTGTGTGGACATGGATGGTCTCGGGGCAAGGGCCAGCACCTCTAGACACTCACAAGGGCAGCTATTCCAGACGTGTGGGTATTTAAATGTATTCATGCTTCTCCAACATCCTCAGTCCAGTGGCCAAGGTGGGTTTTCCTGATAGGGCTTGCATCTGTTGCTTTAATAAGTTGTTCTTTTCCCCACCGACCCTGCTGCCTGAGGGTTCTGTGGCAGATGGAAGTCCCACAGCGTGTCATGTGTTCTGGCCCAATCCGGGCAGCACATCCTGTGGAAGGGCGCCCTGCTCACTGTCAGGCTGGCATGGTTACCCCACACATTAATCACACTTAACTTCTCCAGATCTTTGATGGTGGCAGTTTGATTGGCTCTCTTCTTAGGAAAGGCTTGCGGAAAGCCAGCAGGCCATTGTTTCATTTGTCATGGTGCCATCGACAGTGTCAGGACCTGGTACGCTGCCCGGTTGTCTGTACAAACAACCAGCAGCCGGGACTCGCAGTTGCCATCAGCCACATCACCTGTAATTCTGCCCCTTGGCTGCTCTGATTTTCTCCCATCTCAAACCAGACAGCATCCGCGGCAGGTTGTGCTGCAGAGGCAGTCCTGGCACTCGGGTTCCCCCTGCCGGATCCATCTGCGTACCCAGCATTTTCAGGGAGGGGGACCACCCATTTTTGTACTTGTGAGATCAGAGGCACTGGGGGCGCTGCAGTGGCTTCGTAGGTAACCAGGCCCAACACCCTCCACACCTCGGGAATCAACAAGCAGTTGGAAATGACACTGCACTGCTGTAAATGCTCATGCCATTAATTCAGAGCAGAGTCTGTGCTTCAGCAGATCGAGACTGGTGAAACAGGCCACCCACTGGCCCGTTCACAGGCAGGCCAGTTCGCACCGCACCAGGTAAAATCTCAGTCAGCGGCTCCTCCTGCAGTAAGGCATTGTACCCTGCTAGAAACTGCTGTTCCGACGGGGTGTGTTTAATTTCGGCTCCCTACCAGACAAAAAAACCTAGAGGTAACTTTTCCTCGTCGTTCTTCCCAGACAGTCCAACCTGTGTCATGTGCCATACTGGTGACATCTAAGTGTTTCGGTGCATCTGGTAGAGAGCACCCAGTGGCTGCACCTGGGTTATCTAAATCTTGCTGGGAATAGGCCCTGAGCTAGATGAGAAATGAAAGCCTGCCAATAATTCAGGGCCCTAAAGAAAAGACTCAAATCAATGCAATTAGGAATGAAAAGGGTGAAAGCACAACAGACCTTGCAGAAATCCAGAACCAGTCTATACCTGCTTTGAAAATTTGTATTCTAATAAGATGGAAAATACAGAAGAAGTGTACAAGGAGCCTGGGGATATAGCTCGGCAGCATATGTGCCTGCCTGGCAAGCGCAGGGTCATGAGTTTGATTCCCGGTACCCCTGCCCCCAAAAAAGAAATGGACAGATTCCTAGATACATATGAATTACCAAAGTTGAATCAAGAAGACATAAAATCTTAAATAAACCAATATCAATCAATGAAATTGAAGATATAATCAAAAACCTACCAACAAAGAAAAACCCAGGCCCTGACAGATTCACTGCTGAATTCTACAAGAAATTTAGAGAAGACCTAGCACCACTACTTCTCAAACTGTTTAATGAAATTGAAAGGGAAGCAACACTCCCAAATTCAGTCCTAGAAGCAAGCATTACTCTGATACCAAAACTGGAGAAGGACCCAACTAAGAAAGAGAATTATAGGCCAATTTCTTTAATGAACATAGATGCAAAAATCCTCAATAAGATACTGGCAAACAGAATGCAACAAATTATTAAGAAGATCACACACCATGAGCAAGTGGGATTCATCCCAGTGATGCTTCAACATACGTAAATCAATAAATGTAATACACCATATCAACGGAGCCAAGGACAAGAACCACATGATCATCTCAGTAGATGCAGAAAAAGCTTTTGACAAAGTCCAGTGCCAATTCATGATAAAAAAAACCCTATGGGCAATTGAAATAGATGGTCTTTATCTCAATCTGATAAATGCCATCAATGACAAACCAACAGCCAGCATCATACTACATGGAGAAAACTGAATACTATCTAAAATCAGGAGCAAGACAAGGATGTCCACTGTTTCCACTCTTATTCAACATGGTCCTGGAAACTTTAACTGGAGCAATTAGACAAGTGAAAGAAAAAAAAGGAATGAAGATAGGAAAGGAAGAAGTTAAACTATCGTTATTTGCAGATGACATGATACTCTACATAGAAGACCTCAAAAACTCCACTAAAAAACTGGTAGATCTAATAAGCAAATTCAGTAGTGTAGCTAGATACAAAGTCAACACTCAAAAATCGATAGCATTCCTGTACATGAATAATAAACACACTGAGAGAGAAATCAGGGAAACACCTTTCATAATAGCATCCAAAAAAATGTAATACCAAGGAATCAGTCTAACAAAGGATGTAAAAGACCTCTACATGGAAAACTACAGTACTCTGAAAAAGGAGATTGAAGAGGATTTAGAAAATGGAGAGATATCCTGTGATCTTGGGTAGGAAGAACAAATACAGTGAAAATGGCCATACTTCCAAAACTGTTACACAGATTCAATGCAATTCCAATAAAATTTCAATAGCATATCTCACAGAATTAGAGAAAACAATCCTAAAATTCATTTGGAATCATAAGAGGCCTAGAATAGCAAAGGCAATCCTGGGCAACAAGGGGAAGATGGGGGCATTACAATCCCTGACTTGAAATTATACTATAAAGCTACTGTGATAAAAGCAGTGTGGTACTGGCAACAAAACAGACCTAAAGATCAATGGAACAGATTAGAAGATGTGGAAACAACTGTAGACATACTAAGCTACCTTATCCTTGTTTTTTTTCCTTATTTTTTTTTTCCCTTGCGGGGATTGAACTTACAACCTCACGCCTGCCAGACAGGTGCTTAAGCTACTGAGCCAAACTCCTGGCCCAGCTACCTTATCCTTGACAAAGGTGCCAAACACATTCACTGGAAGAAAGATACCCTCTTTAATAAATGGTGCTGGAAAACCCAGCTCTGCACATGCCAAAGATTAAAATTGAACCCATATCTTTCACCATGTACTAAACTAAATTCAGAATGGATCAAAGATTTAAATCTTAAAACAGAAACATTAACTCTACTGGAAGATAGAGTCAGTGTAAAAAGAAAAAGTCAGTAAAACTCTTGAAAACATTGGTGTAGGCAAAGACTTTATGAACAAAACCCTGATTGCACAGAAACTATCACAAAGAATCAACTGGGATCTCATCTTGCTGAAAGACTTTTGCACAGCAAGAGAAACCACCAGCAGAACGAAGAGACAACCCATAATATGGCAGAAAATGTTTGCTAGTTTTTCCTCAGATAATGGATTGCTATTGAGAATGTATAAAGAACTCAAAAAAATCAGTCCTCCCAGATTTAAAGACCCAATCCAAAAATGGGCATCTGAAATGAATACACACTTCTCAGATAAAGAAATACAGACAGCAAATAAATAGATGAAAATATGTTCAACATCATTGGTCATTTGAGAGATCCAATTTAAAACAACACTGAGATTCCACCTCACCCTAGAAAGAATGGCTATGGTCAAGAAATCAAGCAATAACAAATGCTGGAGGGGCTGTGGGGATAAAGGAACCATTCTCCAACGTTTCTAGGAGTGCAGACTAGTACAACCACTGTGGACATCAGTATGGAGTTTCCATTTGACTCAGCTATTCCCCTTCTGGGTATCTTCCCAAAAGAATGAAAAACATCATGCCACAACGATATATGTGCTCCTATGTTTAGCAGCACAATTTGTAATAGCTTGATCTTGGAAACATCCTACATGCCTGTTGACTGAGGAATGTATAAAAAAGATGTGGTATTTTTATAGAATGGAGTACTACTCAGCCATAAAGAAGGATACACTTGAGAATTTCACAGGTAAATGGATGCAACTTGAGACCATATTCACAAGTGAAATAAATCAGACATGCGTATGTAACCATCATATTGTCTTCCTGGTGTGGGACGCTTAAAGAAACAATATAGGTATATGTACCTATCCAAATATACAATACCCAATGTGTGTACCATTCTTACCCCCTAAGTATTGTGTTTTGAAATTTAGTTTTATTTTTTCTCTATTTTCAAATAAAATAGATTTGAAGAAAAAAAAAAAAACCCAGTGCTCTACAAAAGCTGTACATCTTTTGTTAGACGGGAGAATAGTATTGTGCACACTTTTATTTTGAACTGGGCCTAGAACCAAGCACATCTGACCGAATCGGACCAGCCCTTAGGAGTGTCAGATTGGAGGTGACTCGGGGCTTTAACTCTTCCTGGGGTTGGCTGTATACCTCCTTGTGTGTAAATGAGTGAACAGTCACTTCACTACGTCCTGTAAGAGGGTACGATCTTTGCCGATTCCACATCACCCCTGTAACGGCGCCAGGTGACATCAGCGGGGAACGCCCCGTCTTCCTCCCCAGTGAGGCCACGCTGGTGCTGCCGTTGCAGTCATTCTCTGAGTTCTGTCAACCACTTCACAGGCCAGACAGGACTACGAATGGCGCTGCACTGTGAAGAGCTGGTAAAAACCCCCAGTCCGCTCTAATTCTTTTATTAGAAGTGCGCCAGTCTCAGCGTGTTTCCCCTGCAGCTTGTTCTGCCTGGAATTTACTACCTGCTTAGGGGTGGGAAGCCTCATAGAGGACCCCACCCCCCATTGCCTTTACTATCCGAGCTTCGACTCAAAATTCCGTCACAGAGGTCTGTGATTTCTCTCCTGGTGGAGAAAGTGTGTGTGTGGGGGTGATCTCCCAATCTCTAGATGCACCCGTTGTTTTACTCCAACAGTTTTACGCCCAGACCCATCAAACACTGCCAGGGTCCTGGAAAACGGTCCGCCTTGCTGTGGGGTCGGGGCACACTCTGCACACTCCAGCACCCCTTTCCACCAGAGTGCTGGGCTTTCTTTGACCTTGGAGAACCAGTAAGTAGTGAGCTTCATGCGAGGCCTCTGGTGACTCCTTGCGGCTCTCACTGTGGGGCAAATTTGGGCTCACCCCTTCTTTCAGGGCGTGGACAGAACTCCTTCCACACGGCTGGCCAGGCGGAATTCCTCCCTTCCTCCGCGGGGGTGCAGAGGGGAAAGGTCGGAACTTGATGGAGGTTAGCTTCCTTCCACAAGTTTACCAAGATTGCGGTAGGCTGTTTACCTGGCTTTTCTCTGGGAGTGTCAGCACAAAGCAAATCATACCACATCTGTTTTCTGGTTATCTTACGCAGCCCCTCATTTTCCTCCTTTCCCGTTTTTATCTGTCCCTTTTTCCTAGCAGGGTTTGTGACAAGGCACACCTTGTCCAAACCATGTTCAGCCTCTCCCTGGTTGGCGATAGCCTCACCCACCTCATAAACATCCTGTGTGACAATTGGGCTGAGGAGCAAGAGAAAAGAGCCAAGCCATTCTCAAGAGGCTTCTGTGACTGTTTTTTAGTCCAGCTATCAAAATGGGTTCACCTGGTCAGTGAAACACCTGGGCAAAATGGTTTTCCCAGGCCGATTTCCAGAGTGTGCTGGGCTTTCTGTGCTTTTCCACGGGGTGCCCTTCCTGGCAGAGGCCCCTCATCTGGCCAAACCTCTTTGGGCCCACGATGATCCAATCTGGAAGGGAGTGATGTTCTTGGATCTGGTGGGCATTATGTAGGCACTGCCTAAGGGCAGATGAGTGGTAATAATGCTCATTTTCTCAGCTTCATTTCCTGCCAGAGAAATGCCATCCCCTCTCCAGAGTCTCACCACGCAGACAGCCAGCCCCATATGGGGCGGTTATTTAAAAGTGTTTGCAATATCCAGCAATTCCTTGGCAGTATAATTCCAGACAGAAGCTGGGCATGGTAGTGCATGCCTGTGATCTCTGCACTTGGAAGGCTGAAGCAGGAGGACTGCTGTGGATTTAAGGCCAGCTTGGGCTACATAGTGAGGTCAAGGCTAACCTGCAATTGCAAGACCTTGTCTCAAAAAACAAAAGCCAAAACAAGACAAAGATTCCAGATAACCACATTTCCTTGAACAGGGAGGCCCCCCTCTTGCCTCTGCCTACGCTGTGGGTTTCCCTCGCCTTGCATTAATGGTTGAGTGACAAAGTGAATCTTACAGGCAGGAGAATCCCTGCCCTCTATCACTTCAACCTCAGGTTCTTCCTCTTCTCCAAAGAATTCCAGTTCTGGAGAGTATGGCACACAAGCGTTTCCTCCTCTGGTGCATTCACCTTCAGCTGCGCAGTGCAGCAAGCCAGGGCTTCTAACAGTGTGTCCTTGTCTCCTACTTTCTCAATCTAGTTAGAGGCTAAGAGAGAGGCAGAGAGGCACGTATCTTGTTTAGATTGTAATTCTTCTTCTTGATCCGCTCGTCTTCAGCCCACTAGACATCGATGACCAGTTGAACTGCCTGCATCAATGGGCATCCCATGGCAGCAGCAAGATGCCACCTTTTCTTACCACAGTGGGGCTAGCAGCGGTCAGCAAACAGTTGCTCCAAGTCCAGAGATGACTTTAGGGTGTTCTTGTACTCATGCGGCAAGCAAGCGTATGAGTTTCCCCTCCGCAGAGAGTTAGATGGCCATCAGGATTTCCCCTGCATGACTCCTTCTCCTTGTCTGTTTCCTTGGTCTTCTTGGTGGCTTGCCACTTGTTCCTGATCGACCTGGCCCTAGCCTATGAGAATTGGCTTCAAGGTGCTATGAGAGTCTGGGAGTCCAAAATTACTGGGGGACTCAGTGACAGAAACATAGTCCTGAATGGTAGCAAGACCAAGCAGGTTCCTGAGATTTAGGTCAGAAAGACAAGAACCTACAAAGAGATCAGAAAAAGTGATTTCATCTGAACTGTGTGTATTTAGTTTATCTCAAGTTAATATCAAAGAGTCAGGCACAGGCTCTGGTCATAAATCTCCACATACCACTCTAGCAGTTTTGTTTACTTACAGAATGCAGGGAAAACTGACCATGGGTACTCAGGAGTAATCATTGTGGCTGAGGTTTAAAATGGTTGCAGTCATGTCAGGGTGAATTCTTATAATAATATCCATTAGTTTTTTGTTTCTCCCATAGCCTATATTTTGAAAACTGTCTCTCCTTTGCGCAAGTTATTATGGCTGGCCAATCAGAGTTTTCCATTTCTTGCCAGAGATTTAGCTCAGTGGCGTAAGTGCCTGCCTGGCAGGCACAAGGTTGTGAGTTCAATCCCCGGTACCAAAAAAAAAAAAAAAAAAAAGTTTCCCACTTCTCTGGAAATAAAGATTCTACTAAGGATGGGCTTGTGACCTGTCTAAGCTGGCCCACTGGGTTTTAGATGGTTCATACGGATGCTCCAGAGGGACCCTAGAAATGCCAGGGCCACCATGTGTAGAAAGTGGAAAACCTGCTTGAGAATATAGCTGTGCTGAAGTTAGCTCAGAAATGGAACTTAATATACAGTTCTGTGAGTAAAAAATATTTTCTTTATTTGCTTAAAAAAGTGCAGTGGGACTTCTGTTACAGCCAAAAGTTCTGATGACTTATTGTACATTACTGTGATCACACCGTCTTAGTAGTCATCATTCAAAAATATTTGGTTTCTATGCAAAACACCTTTTTTTGCGGCAACGGCAATAAATTTGGTCAAAAGACTAAAAAGGATTCCACACCAGAATTTGTGAAACGCTCTCCTATTTACCCTTTTAACAATATAATCTCTCTCCTGTCTGCCTTTCATTCTCCTTCTATCCATTTCACTGAGCAAATATCTATTTATTGATTATTTATCATCTGTTAGTCACTCCTGCTAAGTGCTGGTAATGCAATAGTGAATGAAACAGACTTTGTTCTGTATTTGTGGATCTTCTAATCTCACTGACTTCCTTTCTTGATTTGTGTGGTACAACACTGGCAGCGGAGACTCCTATTACGTTTTACTTTGAGTCATAAGTGGAAATATTTTTCAAACAGCAGATCATATTAATATACTAACGCGCTTTTAAAAATATTTTATGATTATGAGATAATTACAATAATGATTAGGCATTAACAAAACAAGGTGAGTCAAATAACTAAAAACCTTTGAAATTGATGAAAGCTCTGTTTATGACACTATGTAACCTGTTGAGTTTTCACTCTGGATAGGTACAGGCCTTAAGTTCCTCTCCTTTCCTTGATGTCTCCTAAACACCTAGCATATAGGTAAGGGGACGTTGAATATGTTTGAGGAGAGCAAGACTTGGAACTGAAGCCAGGTTGCAAAATTCTTTTCTCAGACCGGTAGGTAGACTGACTCTCCTTCCAAGCTAGAATGCAGGAACAAGTTTGGCTCTTCTGCCAGAGGACGGGGTGGCCTGCAGTTCAGGGATTGGTTGTGCAGGAGGTAAAATGCACAGGCTGGAGGGAGTCCTGTGTCTCATAGGTCTGGAAGAGATGGCCTGCAGGGCGCCCTCTAATGGGGGCCAGCGAGGTATAGTCCAGACCCTTTTGCCATAGTGGCCAGGCATTCTTGGGCATATGTAGACGTCAGTAACTTGCCAATTTTATTATTATTATTATCATTAGTCTTTTTGAGACAGGGTCTCACTATGCAGTTCAGGCTGGCCTGAGCTTACTTTGTAGCCCAGGCTGGTCTCGAACTTGCAATGATCCTCCTGCCTCAGCCTCTCAAGTGTTGAGATTACAGGCATGCGCCACCACACCTGGCACAATTAATTTTAAATAGTTAGATGAAAGCTAGTTATATCTTACATTTCTAACATTAGTGATGATTTTCAACCTTGACTATACATTAGAATCAGGGAGGGAGATGGTAAATGTAGACCCCAGGATCAGTGGCATTTATTTATTTAATTTTTGGGGATTTTTTTGCTTTTTTGTTTTTTTGAGACAGTCTTGCTATGTAGTCCAGGCTTGCTTTGAACTCATGATGGAGTGCAGGCAGGGATTGAGGTCACAGTAGTTCACGTGCCTCAGCCTCTTGAGTCCTGGAATTTCAGGTGCGTGCCACCATGGCTGGCTAGAACCAATCAATTCTGAGAACAGTTCCTCAGGAGGAAGTGTCACCGGTACAGGCCCTAGGTTGCTCTGTGGTTCCATGAAAACACAGGCATCACAACAGGGATCCTCGACTTGAACTGCCCCCAGGCCACTGCACCAATCTGTACAGAAGAGGGGGTTGGGGTCAGTTTGCCAATCAGCAGCTGCTGAAGAGAGATACAGAGTGATGTCAGGGCTTCACCAGATGGTCTTTCCTCCACTCCAGCACCACAGGCGAGAATGAGCTGATAGTCTCTCCCACACCCTCACGATTCCCTCAGAGGACTTTACTTCTAACCACACCCCCAAAGGGGCTACTTGGGCCTGGGGGTGTAGCTTAGTGGTGAGTAGGGCGTGCGTACACCCTGGATTCCGTCCCTAGCACGTCTCACACACACACACACCAGACAGGTTAGTGAACCTCTTGCTAAATATGCATGGGATTTTATATGAAAATTTGTATGTTCAAGTTACAAAAAATATTGTGATTATGATTTGGAGAGCCCTCAGGTTTTCGTGAACTATCACCAACTTTCACCCTGTTCATAAGACTTCTGCAGAAATCGGTGTAGAGCTTTGGAGGCCTCAGGGACTTGCCCATCACGGGGACTGGATTTGAATCTCTCTGCTGCTTTTTTGCTTGATCTCTCCTCTGGTTTCTCCCATGTCTTAAGCCTCTCTCGCAAAGTTCTCAGCATGCCTAGCCGGACCCAGAGCGCATGGCTTACCCCCTGCCCCCCTTTCCAGCCTGCCCCAGCTCGCCTAGCAGAGTGCGCAGCCTCAGAGCGGTCCTGTGTGCGTGTACTGCCTGGAATGAGGATGTGGAATGGAGGGAAAACCTCAATAAGCCTCAAGCTTCACTGGTTTCTCCTCGCTTGCCTTTATCACTATTAGAGTTCACCTAGCTAAGCAAAATGTGTCCATTAGCTTTGCTGCAGGTCATGCCTCTGACCTCTGTGTCATGATGGTAACAGCTGCCCAAGTTGTTTTCTGGGCATTTGTAAGTAGCTCACATCAGTTGAAGTCATGACCTTTCCCCCAGGCCTGTGTGAGTGTCTAATAGGTGACCTTTTGATGTCAGAGGGCCAAAACTCCACCTGGAGCACACTAGCACTGTTCTCTGCACGCCTGTCCTCTGACAAGCCATGAAGTCTGCTTAGGCATGAGCGAGCCACCTTCCCTTACTTCTGATCATGTCTCCCCTCCTCAGCCTGCCTTGCTTTATATTCCATCAATTTCCCAAACCTTGTCCCCGGGGAGGCAGTTTTGAAGCTTAGATTTTTGTCTTCACACACTTGTTAACCTTGTAAGTAAACACCATCTTTCACAAAATGTGTTGTTTTAGTGATTGGCCTTACTGCGCGGTGGGCCATATGGGGTTGGTTCAGACCACCCAGCTCCCTGGCCCCAGAAAAACAAACAAAAAAGGCAATAAAACCAAATGGTGAGGGGACCAAGAGGCTGAG
>RJWM01047077.1:0-12047 GCA_004363535.1 Dasyprocta punctata
ATCTCTTGTAATTCTGGAGACCAACGGTAACTTGTATTGATCTCATGATGTCTGAGTAAATTTAATATTAAAATACGTTTATAAATTCATTTCCTAAATTGTGTATACATTTTTTGGCGGATATATTTATCGCCTGTCATTTCACACTCCTTACATCTCTCATTCCTTAAAGTTAGGTGTTTTTTAGGCCCATTGTAATTTTTCAATTCTACTTCTTTTGTTTTGCTTTGTTTTGTTGTTTTGAGACAGGATCTAGCTGTGTAGCTCAGGTTGGCTTTGAACTCTAAGTGATACTCCAGTCTTAGCCTTCAAAGTGCTGGGGTAAAAGGCATGCATCACCCTGCCCGGCAGTTTTTAAAGATTTCAGTACCCTAATTTCTCAATTCCTTTGATTCCTCCTTTACAACAATCTTGTCATTCATGCTATATCAGCAACCTACTTGCTGATAGTGTCTTCCTTCATAGTCTCAAAAACAACTCAACACCTGTCCTCCCACTCCTTTCTGTTTTTCCAGTTCACATCCCCAAGTGCACAGCTCCAACAATGGTTTGAGGGGCATGGTATCTACAATCCAATATTTCCCACTCATTCTGCTACAGTCAAGCCAGTCTCTTTCTGTTCTGCAAATGCATTGTACAAACTCCTCTTCTCATCTTTGTAGTAACTTTTCTCTTAGTTTTCTTTTCCATGTGTTTGCTTTATGTTTTTGTTTAAATAACCCCTCTTTGGAATTATTTGGTTCCCCAAATAATTTCCTTTTTCTGTGCTCCCCCACAATACTTAATCACCCTTTAATGTGTACTTATCATCATTCTCACCACTTAGTATAATGTAAATGTCCAAGAAGTTGGAGATGCTCTTTTTTTTGTGTGCCTATGCTGCAACTCTATCATGGAAAATAGTTTAGGACTATTTCTGTATTAGAGATATTATAGATTCAATTAAATTGCTGATATATATATTTATATAATGTTTTATTATCTCAAATAGTAAGTAGAATCATAATTATTACCATCATCTTATTTTTCTAACTACTACATAGAATTTCTGGGAACTAATATTTTAATAGGTAGAACCATGGAATCAAACAGAATATTCTGTATATGTTGCTGAACTATTCTCCAGAATGACAGTACTGATATACACTTCCACAAAAAATACTTAAAGACATTTATTTTTTCATCTCCACAGTAAAATGAATGGCTAATCAGGGCAAACCTTCCATGTTTTGAATTTGCCTTTCGCTTAATCCCAGTAACTTTGAGAGTACGTTACATATTTGTAGGGCCTTCTATGTTTTGTTGTCCGTGAATTACCTGTTCATTTCTCTTGCCCATTTTTCTTCCAGGTATTTACTTTTTCTCTGTTGTGTAGAAAGTCATTTTGCTCCTACTTTCACCTGCCCTTTCCAGTATATACTGGCTTGTAACTACTGTGTGTACGAGTTGATCTGGCAGGGTAAGACGGGGAAGTCAGCTAGTTATAGGCAGCAGCTGCATAGAGATCTGTAACCAAGCAATGAAGATGTCCTACCTTCTCAGAAAAGAAAGAAGCACAGACTTCTCGCGTACTTAGCAGAGTCCCTGGCATCTAGGAAGTCTTCAAAAACCTGTTTGTTCAAAGGATAAGAGAATCTATACACAGATATAATTATGAGGAAAGAATTAAAGGGAGTTAGGATTTAGATAAATCAAAGAAAACAAAAGTCATTATTTACAGAAAGGAAATACTGAATCCCCACTGTCAGTATATCGACAGGTGTCAAATTACAATCAAGTGGCTTGGATGGGAAGCCCAGGCACATAAAGACCAGGTGGTCTGTTTAGCAGGCAAAGGGTGATCTTTGTGAAAGGAAAAGTAACCCTGAACATCGAAGGGGCCGAAGGGCTAGAGTCCAAGGGAACATTTTCACAGGCACAACCATGCCCTGTGAGAAGGTTCCTGCGGAGGCAGTGATGCCTGGGGAATTAATTCCTGATCAGCCCTGACTATGTGATCACCACATGACCTCAGGTAAGTTACATAAAGCCTCAGCTTCAGTTTTTAATTCTTAATAAAATTAATAACTATATCATAGGTAAAAACACAAAAAATGGAATGTGTAATGTGCTTCTATTTCTATACAAATTATACTATTAATCTAAATGTGATATTTGGATAACTTTTCAACTGTCCGTATTGTATTACATTATTAATTGGGAGATAAATTTTTAAATAAAATACAAATGCTGTACAATAAAAATCATTTATAATATCATCACCCTCTATCCTTTAAGCTGACTAACATTTTCTCTGACAAGTTTAGATTCAAATCACCAGGTTAGTAAAAGGCAATTTATGGTGCAGTTACTGTTTTTTTTTTTATCTTTTTTTGGTACCAGGGATCACACTCACAACCTCATGGTGCAGTTACTATTATTATTTCAATTTAGAGAATCAGAACATAGACTACTATACTCAGGATAACAGATGTACAACCACTGCTTGAGTCTTTGAGGCCCTTGCGCCCAGTTTACTGAACCAGTTTCATTATAAAACACACACAGAGATGAGCATTGACTTGAACTATATGAGCAATGAACAGTTAAATTCACTTTTTAGCTTTCATTCTCAAAATAAATGGAATAGGGTTGTAGATGTGTCAGTGACCAGCTGCAGATAATACAGCAAGATGTTTGTGGGCTATTTCGTACCCTTTGCTTCTTCATCATCACTGTAGTTCTACGAAGATTTAAGTGAATGAGAAAAACAATAACAGTTGTCTAATAATGGAAGCAGATTTAAAATCTAGGAAAGGAGACAACACTTGGAAACTAAAGCAAGTAAAAAAAAAAGAAGCATAGCTCAATAAAACAATGTTTTAGATTAAAGAATTGATTTTGATTTGCCGTTTTGTATTTCCAAATAAGCATAAGTAAATGGGACACATAGTTTTGCGTATGTATATATAGCACTCATAATAATACACTATAAGAAAAAAAATAATAATGTCCTTTAAGTAATTTCAGGAAATACCTTGCATCATTTGGCAATAGCATAAAACTTTTCATGAGAGGATTCATAATAGAAACAGGTATGCATGACACACAGGAAATGGAAATGTGCAACAAAGTGACAATTTAATTTGCAATACTAATGAGAATAAAACTTGGCCTGGAAACTTTCTCACTACTGATGAAACAAGGCAGGTTGGCTGAGTTCGGTGTAGCATGTCTGTCGAGCAGGGCTCCACCATGTCGAAGATGTCCCTTAAGATCACTGCTGATGTTGGACTTGGGACTGCCATAAAAATTACTCAGCATTCCTGAAAGGGTAACTTTCACAGAAGTTTTAAAGTTTGCAGTGGAAAAAACTTATGTTTCCTGCAGCAACAACTGCAAGTACTACAATGAAGGAATAGGAATGAATCTTGTACAGACTGCTGGAACTGTTTCTCCAAAGCATTGTTCAAGAACTGTGAGTTATTCCTAGAGACAGTGTTTTAAGTTAACATCTGCTGTCAGGAGTTAATATATGCTGTTTGGAACATACACTTACCTTTCAGAGTAAATATTGCTTTTTTTTTTTTTAAGTGGTATCAGGCATCTAACATACAACGAAAATACCAAGAGTCAATCAAACAATGCAAGGTGACTCTTCTGTCCCTCCTCGTTCAACTCTTCATATGAAGGGGGATAGTTAGGAAAGCACAGTCACCAGCACTGAAGTTCCAACAGTGAATGACCGCTACCTCACAGCTTGGAAATATGATCCTGATAATTCTTTATGAGAACACTTGAACAAGTAAATTTCTTAAATATTACATAATTTTCTTTGAGTTAACATGTAAAAGGATTCTGTATTATAGATGGCAGGTTGTTTGATAGCATCTGACTTCTAGATTTATAGTTTGATTCTTAAAAATATATTTTGTGATAAAGATAATAGACATACCAATGAATAGTTAACCACCTTTGTATCATTTTTTATGCTTTCAAGCTTCATATGTCATAGTAATTTTGTTTTGTTTTAATTTCATTTTTAATTTTTTATCACAGGATGTTTGCAGTATACAATGATCACATTTCTATGAGGAGTCTATGTATGTAACTCATTTCTATTATTTTTGTCCTTTTCTCTTCCCCTACCTCCCTCCACTTTTACCTATTTGAAAAAAGATCTGTCTCCGTATGTCTTCTTATCTATCTTTTCTTTTTCTCTTTATTTATATTTTGGGTTCCTCACATAAGAGAAACCATGCAATGTAAGAGAAACCATATGTTTGAATTAGTTTATGTAATGTTATGGTCTCAAGGTAAATCCATTCTCCTACAAATAATTCAACCTTTTCTCTCCTTATGGCAGAGTGGTATTATGTTGTGCATAGTTACCACATTTTCTTTATCTATTCTTCTGTTGATGAACTTACAGGTCACTTTCAAAATTTGACTATTGGATCAAAGATCTAAACACTTAACTTGCTGAAAGACTGAAAAGATAAAACTCTTGAAGATAGAGGTGTAGGCAAGGACTACTTTCTGAACAGAACCCTAATTGTACATAAAATAACATCAAGCATGAGAAGTGGGATCATATCCATTTAAAAAGATTCTGCACAGCAAAGAAAACAACAGAGTGACAAAGCAACCTATAAAATGGGAAAAACTTTGCCAGTTATTTCTTGAACAGAATACTATTACCTAGAATATATAAAAAACTAAAAAATTTTTTGAGCCCAAATAAAAGATTCATGAAAAAATGGGCAATTGAAGTGAATAGATACTTCTCAGAGAAGAAATACAAATGCCCCATGAGTACATGAAAAAATGTTCAACATCACTGGCCGTTAGAGAAACACAAATTAAAACAACACTGTGATTCCATTGTACTCCAGAAATAATGACCTTTATCAGGAAATCAAGTAATAACAAATGCTAGTGAGGCTGTGGGGAAAAAGGTATCCTTCTCATTACTGGTGGGAGTGTAAACTGGTACAACTTTAGTGGAAATCAGTATGGAGAGTCCTCAAAAAACTAAAACTAATCATTTCATTCAACCCAGCTATTCTCTTTTAGGTGTCTTCCTGAAAAGGTTAAAGACATCACATTACAGTGATATGTGCAAACTCCTATTTTCAGTATCAAAGAACTAAAAATTGAATTCCTTGCTATTATCATTATGTGCATAAATTGATGCCCTGTACCAAATAAGTTTTAACAGTGACCTTGCAGATCCAGTATTTATAATGGCTGGAGTTGACAGTACAGTAGAAACATCCTTTGCTGAGTTATACATGTCTTTTTCAGTCTCTTTTAATACAACTTCTAAGAATGAAATCCTGAAGAAACCATTGTTGTTTAGAGGATAATATTTCTGACTAGCATTCTGAAAGATAATATTATTACACAGAGGATCTGAAATGCACAAGAAAACCTAAAGAGGTACTGATCAGAAATGGTGAAGAGTTATACTTATTGAAGACCTATTAATCACCTAAGTGGGTAAACAGGGCAAGGGTGATGGGAAACTCAGGGTGACCAGGATCTGGCCAAAGAGCGAATGAGTGGCAAAGGTAAAAGTGAAGAGTAACACAAAACTGTCACAAAATGTCACAGAAAGTGCCTACTGGCTGGACAGAACCACAGAGGGCTGAAAGAACTGAAAGAGAAAACACAATACTTGACATAGTCTTAGGTAGCGTGAGGAAATTAGAGTGAGCAAGGCACAGGCCTGGCTGACGTGCAGATTTCAAAATACCTCTTACGAGAAGTCAAAGAATGATGCTGAAAAAAGATTTCATTTGCCCTGATAGAGGAAATCAGTATCTGTACACAGCTGAAAAGATGAATTGAATGCTCAGAGTGGTTCAGAATCAGCGCTTGCTCTAGATCAGGAGTTTCGCTTGGTTCTTTCTAGAGCTGGAAATGTAGGAGGTTTTCAAGAAATGGTTCCTGAATTATTCATAAATACAACCTCCATAGGACCAATTTTTATCTTGGCGTGTTTCAGTACTTTTACTATAATATGCCCCATGTTTACTGCAGGAAAATTACAAGAATATGTAACAGTGTGTGACATTAATACTTTAAGTGTGGTATTAATACTTTAAGAAATTTGCAGCTGCTTTTCACAAATCTGGTGAATGAACATCAAGATTTTAAATTATCAAAGGAAAAAATTCTGCTAAAGAAGAAATTATACAGCTATGTTTGGGGTGTTTTATTTTTAAAAGAAAAACTTGATTTCAAACAGCCTCTATCAGGGCTCAGTCAACCAGATATTTCTAAATTCCCACTCCTTGAACTTTCAGCTTACTTTTTTCCCATTCTGCTTCTGGCACAAATATCTGCTTGTGTTTGTATCAATAAGTTTTTGGTGTCCTGAGCCAGAAATTGATTTATTTAATTATTCAGCTCTTAAGTTTTGAAAATTAGATGGCAGTTCTTAAAAATGTTTTATTAAATAGACAGTTATTAAACAATAGCAAGTAAACTATGAAGAGGGCAGGAAACTATGTTATAGAAGGAATTTGCAGGACAGAATCCATACCCAAGAATATTGAGGAATCGTTGTTAAGTCAACATTCTTATGACCCAGAATTTTATGTTTATTGTCTTACTACATTTTCACATTCTAGAGTCTATAGGGCTTTATAGACTTGGTTCTTATATTTTCAGTTGTCAACTGTGTCATATTCCTTTGTGCAGCACTGCTAGGGTGACCTTTTCTGAGCTGCTACAACATGATGAACTACTTCTTACATCACTATTTTCCACACAGGGTTCCCTTATCATGAAATCCTCTGCTCCAGGTCATCTTCCTCCCCTACAAGTCTCATCTTAATTGTCACTTCCATGGAAATCGCCCAACTATCAAAACCAGGAGGAAGTACCTTTTGTAGCTTTTACCACTATTGAAACTACTTTGTTTACAGTTATTAATTTAAACTCTACCCTTTTTAACAGGCTATTAATTGTCTATGTCAATGCATGGACTTTGCCTGTATGGTCCATGTCTTTATCCCCAGGATGAGACGTGATGTTTAGGACCTAATACTCAACAAATATATGTTGTCTTAGTGCTCTTCTCTTTTCCAAATATTTTTTGATGATTTATTCAATCTATAGTTGCAGGGATTATTATTATCACCCCTATGCCATAGATAAGGAGTTGGAGGCTCACAATTTTAAGGTACTCGCCAAGGTTATGGAGCTGGCAAAGGGCACTAATACTACTGTAGGATTTTTTCTGTATGCCTTAACTCGGGATAAGGGCCGTACCTCTCATTGTTAAAAGCAGAGCAAGAGACTGACATTTAAGTTCCCAGGCTTATACCTAGCTGCCCTAGAGAGTCCCATGAGCTCAGAAGAGGGGTTTTGGAAGGTGACTGAATTATGAAGGTGTTCCAGTGAACTTGCTCTTAAGAGAAGGGGTCACTGGGAACACGACCTGCAAAGGCACCTTTCCCTCGGAGTGCCTCCCTTCTCTCTCTGCTTCTGGCCAGCATGATAGTGAGCAGCCTTCCTCCTCCCAGGCTCTTCTGCCATGCCCTCTCAGTGTTTAGGCCTGCCCAACATGGACTGAGACTCCTGCACTGTTAGCCAAAACGAAACCTTCCTCCTAGAGGTTGTGAGTGACCAGTGTTGTGTCTCTGCACGAGGAAAGTGGCTTAGACGGTAGGAAAGGAGAGTACGAAAGAACCCTGTAGAATTTCAAGATGAACTGTTGAGTCTCTACAGGAAACACTTCAAAAAGAAAGTCTTCCTATTAAAAGAAACAGGATCTGGGAGAAAAAAGGATCTTCTTAGTATTTTTATTTTTAGCTCTAGTGCTTGTATCTTAAATGATTACATTAAAATAAGATATTATTAGTTGAAGTTTTGAGGTCTAACTTTGAGCCACAAATTTTAAATGTCTTTTACATCTGTCAACTCATTTAATCTTCACAGTGATTCATATGACATAGATACTATCGTTAACCCCTTAAAGGAAAAATACTTGCTCATAGTCATATAGATGGTAAGTAGTCATAGAAAAGCCCAAATCTGAAGGATCTAGCAGAGTCTATCCCATGTTTCGAAGTGATGAAATGAGTGGATAATGATATCTAAGAGCAGATTTCTCTCTCAAAAGGAGAAAAGTGTTCAATAAACAGATGGGAAAAAGAAAATGAGAGGGACCTGAGAGGGAACTGGGACTTCCCTTTGGTTGATAGAAATTAATCTAACCTCTTCTCTTTCCTTTCTTCATGTATGAATTCACAGGGGAAAGAGCAATGGGAAGGTCCCAAAGCAGGACCCCCTCCCAGAATTGTAACCAAGGCTGTGGTCTCAAGGGAAGGCTTCATGCTGATAAAACAGCAACCGTTCAGTTTCTTTTGAGTCCTGGTGTGGCTCTAAAGAATATTAGTAAGTTTTGCATGTTCCGGAAGATGGTTCTGAGGCAGAATGCCTGAAGGTCAGAGATGGGAAGAGGCCTTGCAATGGACAAGGCCAGTTAGACCTCTCC
This sequence comes from Dasyprocta punctata, assembly GCA_004363535.1. Classification (NCBI taxonomy): domain Eukaryota; kingdom Metazoa; phylum Chordata; class Mammalia; order Rodentia; family Dasyproctidae; genus Dasyprocta; species Dasyprocta punctata. Next base: position 8,489 of record RJWM01047077.1, read on the forward strand.
ATTGTGACTTCTACTCAAGGAAACAATCTCAAAACAAATTTGCAGTATGGATTTTTAGATATATGGTTCTCTCTTATGATCTGGGGAAGATTGGTTTCAGTATACTGGCATGGTTGCCAAACTCTGCAAATGCTCAAGTCCCTGATTTTTTAAAAAATGATATATCTTCACGTAACAACTGTGTAGACTTCTGCATTTTCTAGATGACTTATAGTACTTAATATAATATAAATGCTATACACATAGTTTTTATACTATATTATTTAGGAAATAATGATGGGATACAAGTCTGGCCATGCTCAGTACAGATATAAATTTTTTTCTGTATTTTTAATCTGTGGCTGAATTCAAGGACTCAAAGCACATGAATCTGGAGGGATACCTGACTTATAGTCTGACCCTAACACAACTTGAATGTTGTATATGAAGTTTCATTATCTATGAAAATGTGTCCATAATTCATTAAGATAGTTTTTAAATGCTTCATATATCTTAGTCAAATTTACATTAGACCCATGTATAACTGATTACTTGCAGAAATAAGTTCATCTTATCAATCACATAAAATTAAGAAGCACAGGCATATTTCATTACCCAGAAATAAAATGACTAAACATTTGGATTTGCTTAGGATCTCCTCATTTTAACACTGAAGGTTCAGTGGACCAGGAGACCCTTAAAACAGTTTGATACCAGCATGCCACAACCAAATCACAGGTCTGTAAACACAGAATTCATGTGTGTCAGGCCCAGACTCCTGATTTTAGCTTTTGAGATTTAAATATTATTTCTGAAGCTCTAAGTGGACTTCTTTTAGTCAAATGTGGGAAGATTTCATGAACGAGATCTTTGAAGTGTGAATTTGATAATTTCGTTAATTTTTCTTAAGGAGAAGTGAAATACTTCACACTATGAAATAGCATGAGCTCAGACAGAACAAACACCTGCAGCTCTGCAGACCACGCAGGAGTAACGTGGAACCAGTGCTCTTGGCTCTTTTGTGCCAGCATGGAGGACGGAGGACAGGACGAGTTCAGTCTCTGATAGCTTCCTTCATTCCACAGCAGCCAGGAGCCAGGATTTTAGATTTCAGTGTCAGGTCTTTTGTTAATTCCCTTAGCAGTCCTTGGCATCACAGCCAAATATCATTTTAAGCTCTCAATTTGTCAACTATGGATAATTCTTAGCCATCTTGTAGTGTTGTTGTGGGAATTGATTAATATTTATGAACACATTTAAGTGGAAAAGTGCAGCATAAATATTACTGCATGACTTGAGAAATTGTTTCCTACACAATATTATATGCAAAGGAAAAGAGCTATGGGCCATAGTGTCTTCTTGGAACAGGTTTAAAATGGTGATCAGTTATCTGCTGATAACCCTTTCATCTTTAATAAGTTCAGTGCTTCTATAATTTAATATGCTCAACAATGATTTCTGCTAATTTTATTTTTTATTGTTATGTATCGAGACATTTTGCTTCCTGTTAAGTTCAATACATCACTTTATTTCCAGTTAAAATTTATATATCATTGACTATGATTTTCTTACATTGCAATTTGTTCAGTGTACTGGGACATCTGACATTACTTAAGAATGATTATTGAAATCCATTGCTTAAACAAGTAGATACTTTTCTAGTCAAATGTATTTTATATAAAATTTCTGTTATATCAAGTTTCTGTTATATGAATTCTTGTTCCATTGAATTTGTAAGTATAAATTTAGTACATTTGCCTGGAAGAAAATGGGATTTTGAGTAAAGTAAAATTATGCTTAAGTATTTCATTAGGGTCCTTAATTGTGTAAAACAGAGGAATAATACCTTTCTCATAAAATATGTAACATATTAAAACTAATCTTGAAAATATTCATAAAGGTAACTTTACAAGTGACGAAAGATAAACATACAAAATGCTAAAAGATAGTTTGGTAAGAAGGTAGTGGTTATTTTAACAGCTTAATATTTACCAATTTAATTCAGAATCATATCTAAGTTTGTTTTTTTTTTTCTTTTCTCCTCTTTCTTTTCTTCTTCCTCTACTTCTTTTCTCTTTTTCTTCTTTTTGAAGTCTGAGGGTTTAATCCAGAGCTTCACAGATGCATGGCATCTCAGAAATCAAGAAGACTATCCTTTGCAGGCTCAAATCTTTGCTTTGAATAGAAAGCCCAGAGTGCCCTGCTCAAAAAGGCTGCTTACAAAGTTAATTCCCCAGGATTCTTTTCACAGTGCTCAGCCATCCAGAAACTCAGAGGCCTCTACAGTTGTGATCCAAGGGAGTCTGGCTGTGGCTGTCATTGTCGGCAGACCTCAGCATCATACACATGGTGCTAGTGGAACAGGAATGCAAAATGCAAGAGTTACATGGTCATGGAGGCTTCCGTTCAGGTTTCAGAGGAAAACTGGGGAAGCCAGGCAGTGTGCCCTGAGCAGGCAGCACGTAAAGCTGTGAGAGGGAAGCTAAAGGCACAAGGGAAACCCCAGGAAGCTGGAAATTCCAGAAATGTAGAATGCCCATGGAAAGCCACAGGCAGTGAGCAGAGCCAGCCCAACAGAGAGGCGGTGACAGTCATTACCAGCTGCGATGCAGGGTCAGACTGTGCAAGCCCTTTGGAGCTCTCATTTTGCCATGAATGCGGGACACAGAGTTATAGGATATAATGTTCGCCTTGCTGGAGTTTGATCTTTCAACATTGTGTTTTCTTTCTCTTCTCTTATCCCTTCCATTTGGATTGGGAATGTTTACCTGTACCGTGTGTATGTTGGCAGTATTTACACTATGTTCTTGATTTTTACAGGGGCCCACAGCTAAGGGTTTGCCTTAATATTAAAGGAAACTTTAGACTTGGACTCTTCTTTAATGATGTAACTGTTAAAACTTTGGGGACTGTTAGAGATGGATTAAATGCATTTTACATAGAGTGACAGACTTGAGTCTTTTGAAGGTCAGGAATGAAAGTTATGGTTTAGATCTGGAGTGTCCCTCAAAAGCCTCATGTGGTTGAAAGGTGATTGGATCATGGGGTACTAGACAAGCCCAGTGATGAGTTCATAGCTGATTTGCTGTTGGGGGATAGGGCCTGATTAAAGGCGGGTCACTGGGGTGTGACCTGTGAGAGTATATCTCCCCCCCATCATTGCCTTCTTTCTGCTTCTGGGTTACCTTGCTGTGAGCAGCTTTCCTCCACCTGGGGCTTTCCACCACGTGTTTCCACCCTGGAGCCAGCTGGACATGGACTGAAAACATCAGCCAAAGTAAACTCCTTCTCTTTCAAGTTGTGGTTGTTTGGTATATTGTCTAAGTGATGAGAAAAAATAACTAAGACTTTGTCTATAAAAACCAGGTTACCCAGAAATGATAAAATTCATACATTTTATCAAATATATATTATATATTGTAGTCAATCAACTTCCCAAAGGTTGATTTTATTAAACACAATGTCAAATTATTAATTCTCAGTAACTGGTATGGTTGACAGAGCCAGTGAAATACTTTCTGGGGTCCAAAGTAGAAAACAGGTAGTTGTCAAGTGAAGAGAGAACCTGAGAAAGGAAATT
>RJWM01047078.1:0-12051 GCA_004363535.1 Dasyprocta punctata
TAACTTCCCTCATTCACATGCTTTTCCTCCTGCTTTACTTTCTTGCAAAGGCATCTCTTTAAACAGAACACACTTTTCCTTATATCCGTTTGCTCGTGAACATCTGAATTCTGACTTGCATTGAGGAATATATGACCTTAGGTAACCTTGCTCTGAGGACATCTTCCTCCCCACAACACACACACACACACACACACACGCACACACACACACACACACACACACACACACCGAGGTCAATGGATACATGCATACAGCAGTAGGGCCTCCTGGATTCATGCCACTTCCAAGCTTTCCTAAGCCCTAAACTGATTAGAAAAAGAATGAATACAAAGGAAGCTGTGAGCATCAGATTATGCTTCCCATAAGCATACGGACAGAATTGTCTGATTTCAGATGGCAGAATTCCTAGGAAGAGGTAAACTTGATGCTTGGTGAACTTGATCTGACCATTTTATTTGGAGAAACATGAAACCAGACATCTGCCCAATCAGCAGAGATATGGCTGAAATGGGCAACATGGATTAAAAATAATTAATGCAGTCAAGGGATTCCTGAGAGATTGTGATGAAGAGGGCACTTCTTCGGCTTTATAGGCATTCCAACCCTAGCCTTATCTCTTTCACGTGCACAATGAGTAACAAAGTAGCAGAAAACCACTATTTGAAAGAGAAAGGAGAGATGCTTACACAGTGACAAGACTTTTAGATTTAACCTCCACATATAAACATGAACAAAAACAGAAAACTCAAAATACACAAAACATACTCAGTGTACAATAGAAGTAGAGAATTTTCAAAGAAGAAACGTTAAAAGACTTTGATAAGCAATATTAGATGAGTAACATCTGTAATCAGAAAACCATTTTTTTGAATCTTAGTTCTACCAAATTCATCAGTTGTTTGAAGTTGGGAACCTAAGTGAACCTAATAATTATTAGTGTCCTCACTTCTATACTGGGGATATCAATACCCATCTTCCTAAGGTGATTCAGATACTCAGACAATGCACACAGGGTTACTTTTTATTAAGAAATAGACAATTAAAACTGGTGAGAGATGTGGTAAGCTTTTCTTTTTACCTCTCAAATGTGCTCATTCCTTCAACACCCCTTGGTCTCCCCTTAGGAGACTTTGTAGAATCTGTAGCTTCACACGCAGGGCTCCGCTCTGTGCCCCCCTCGCCGGCCCGGTCCTCAGGCACCTGCTCCCACTCACACTGATCCCCCAGATTTAAACTTCACTTGCAGTTTGCCCAGCAGCTCCAGCTTCAGTCCTCATTTCTCTCTGTTGGAATTCTCCACCACTGCTCTGTCTGGAATTTTTGCCCCTTCTCCATCTGAAAAGCTCTACTTTCTCTTTAAGAGGCCCCTGCATCCCTTCTTCAACCACTTAACATTCCCACAGACAAGCAACACTTCCTGCATGCATTTAACTGACACCTAGAGGCCATACAAGTGCTGCTTTTACTTAATTCCATGTCTTAGTCATGCACAGATGATATCACGATGGGTGTAGAAATAGCCATACTCTGCACAACTCCCAGCTAGGTGAGTTAGGAAGAGTGGCTGAATAGATACGATGTATCAGCATAGGAGACTTCGTATTGTTACAGAAACTTCTGATAATGTGAGAAAGCAAAGAAGCAGGAAATGCCAACATAGCCATGGCGGATACATTCAATATTCTAAGGTCTGGGTCCCTTAGGGGATCAGACTAAGGTTTCTCAAGATTTAAATAGAAGACAATATGTAAAACACAAAAGAAAATATTAGTGTATCCTACACAGCGATAGGATTACAAAATTGTGGGCTGTGGTGCACTTGTATCTGTGTGCACATGTGTGCTGGATCACAGTGTGAAAGGATTTTCTTATCCTGGGACAGAGCCAAAAGGTTAAAATTCATTAATGATAAAGACAAAGATACTTTTAAAAGGAGGTATATTGCTGCTAATGTAAGAAAAGCAGCATAAATGAGGACCCCAAGAGAGGAACCGGATTGTTGAGAAAACAGGAAGCCAGCAGAAGCTGAATTCCTCTCTAGATCAAAGTGCCATGGATGGCACTTTCCCTGCTCTTCTTTCTGTACTATCGCATCCACATCATGTCTCAGATATAATTATCATTCCTATACTCACTCTATATTTAATTCACCATACCTGACTTTTATTTTATAATTTTAATTAATGCAGAATGAATTTGTATGTTTTTGGCACACTGAGAAAAACATAAATATACGTAATCGTACGATGCCTAAGTCAAGATAATTAGATTCCCACCTCCTTAAGTATTTATTTACGTCTGGAGTCTATAGAAGATGAGGCAAGCCCTGCCCTCACTTTTTTTTGTAGTATCTTTTCATTATTCTTGGAGTTTGATTTCTTTTTTCAAAAACCCCATGGGTACACTTTAGACCTTTCTGTTCCTCATTCAACATGCAAAGACCTGCAAACATAATATTGTGTGAAATTCCACCCATGGCATGACTATCTATCCTGTTTGTTTGTATGATTTATCCCTAATAACACCACGTTGCTTGTGAATTAATTTAATCATCCCCTGCCTTTTCCATTATAATGCAAGATCAAGCAAGCAAGGAATATATCTGTAGTTTAGTTTTGCCATTTCCAAACCTGTACATTTACATGGAAACAAATTTTAAGAAATTAAGGGTGTGTAAGTAAAAATAATGCCAGAGGAACTAAAGCACATGGTGAATACAGAGCATCAACAGAGTCAGTATTAAATGAAACAATAAAATGCAATCCTGTCATGGGGCAACACAGATAGAACTGACATTATGGTAAGTAAAATAATTCAGGCACAGAAATACAGTACTGCATGTTGTCTCTCAAACAGCAAAGCTGAAAAAGCTCATCTCACAGAAAGAGGGAGTCGTATAGTGGTTACTGGAGAATGCGAATGGGAATAGAGAGGAGAGAATGAGGGAGATTGGATAACAGAATCCAACACGCAGTCACACAGGAGGAATAAGTTCTTGCACTGTACAGCACAGAAGGATTAAAATTTGCAGTGGTGAAAAATTACTTATGCATTTTATGAGGAACTAGAAAGAGGAGATGAAGACTCCCAATGCAAATAAATTATAACTGTTGAAAGCGATGGAATTGCTAATTATCCTGATAACTACACATGGTGTATATGTGTCCTGTGTAAAATTATGGCCAATTAAAATTCTTTAAAAAATTAAAATATATGCACAAAACAAGATGGGAAGACATGTAACATTTATTGCCACTAAGGATACAGGAAGCGTTTGAAATGTCCTAGAGTTAAAAAGTGACTGAGGTGGTGCACACAATATAACCACCTGATTAAACTGATCATGAAATATTAGTAAACTTTCACAATTCTTTCCAAATACACCTACATATTTAAAAATAAAGCCTAGATGACAAATGGCATAGTGGTTGAAAAACTTTAAGCTTCATGTTTGAAAGAATGCAATAAAAACAAGAATAAAGATTACACATCTACTATACAAAAGCAAATATCTTTCACAGACTGTTTGAAACAAGGAAAGTTAATGTCTACAAATGGTACACTTATATTCAGTCTCAGAAGTGAGGAAATAATTGCAAATTTAAAAAGGTTGTAATTATACCTCTTCTCATCTATTAAATTAAAAAATTATACAAAAACAGTTATGCAGCCTAAGAAAACATTGTAAATTATATTACTCATAAACTTTAAAGTAGTACTTTCAAGCAGTTTTTTGCCTGAATCTTTTTAAAGACAGAAACTTATTGAAACATACTGATGTTTAAAAAAGCTAGAATCCTCCTACCCCTCCAATTTCCTCAACTTGTTTTACTCCCTTACCTGTGAAACTTGAATATGATCGAACTTTGCTGGTATCATTTTATGTCATTCATACCTTCAAAAGACTCAAAAAGTGAACTTCCATTCCCATAATTTAAAAATTTGTCAATCATTCCTGTATTGCTGATTCTAGCAGATATTTTTCATTGTAACATATTAATACATTACTTGTGAGTGAGTCAACCCAGTGAACAACACAGCAACTGGGCTCAGTGGAACTGGTTCTTCACTGACCTCATGTAAACTTCCTCAAATTTTGCTCTCTCTGAGTCTTACTTAAAGGAGCCTCAGACTCACTTGCACGGGGTCTCTGAGAGGAAGGTCTCTGTGAGGAAGTAAGGCTTCCTCCCCGGATGGCTGGTGGTGGAGACTGAAGCTCTGCCCTCCACAAAGCAGCGGGAAGAAGTGAAGCATGGGTCCCCCTACCCTGCCTTGAGGCTCCAAAACCCACCACCATGTCCCGTCCAGCTTGATTCCGCCTCAGAGGGACAACATCAGGGCATCTTATAGCTCCCTGTCTCTGCTCATTACACACAGTTCCCCTAACTGCTTCAGCCTCGAGTTCCTGATTTCCCTTTGGGACTTGAGTCTGGGCCAAAAGGAAAAATTTCTTGCTCATTTTATGTACCCAAGAGACAAGGTTAAAAATCAGGAGAACCCAGACTTTATTACTCCTTCTCCATGAAACCTTCTGTCTTCCAGAAGCCTAACCTACTTACTAATTTTGCCCAATTCTTAGTTATAATTTTCTCCAAAGTTTGAGATTCCTGAATTTTTAAGATTTCTAGGACTAGGCCAGGGATATAGTTCAGTGGCACAGAACCTGCCCGGCAAGCCCAAGGTCCTGAGTTTGATTACTGGAACCAAAAACAAACAAACAAAAGACTTCTGGGAACGCCAGAGCACTGACTTATAAAGGGGACACGGCTCCTGATAGCTTCAAAAATTTGCTGTCTTTATCAAAGGAGAGAACTTTGTTCATTTGTTAGAAAACCATGGCAGGTCTGTACAACACTTAGCTTTGTGGTGCTTTTCCCCTCTGATTCCCGGGCCTTCTCCGTCAGTTCCCCTCGGCCTCCATAGCAGGTTGGAGGGCCCATTCTCTGGGCCTTTCCCAGGGCTTCGCCTGGATTGAAGAGGCAACGATGGGCGAGGCCGCCTTCCGCACCATTCCCCTGGGTCGCCCTGGCGGTGGCGATTGATAGGAGCCATTCCACCGAGGGTGAGATGACAGGTCTCTGTGGTTCCAAGAGTGCTGTTCTGCATGATTAATATGCTTCTTGCACATTTGTGTATCTTCTTTTGAGAAATATCCACCCACATAATTTTCAATTTTTAAAGCAGATTATTTCCTGAGGACTTATGGGACTTCCTTATATATTCTGTGTACTAACCCTTTTCACATTAATAGTTTGCAAATATTTTCTCCCACTGTTTAGCTGATTTCTTCACTCTTGATAATTTTCTTTGCTGTCCAGTTCCCTCTTTTTAATGTACGATTCCATTTGATGATTACCCTTATTATTGTCTGTACTTCCAGGTGTCTACCCGAAACATTTCGGCCTTGACCTCCCTTGGGGCCTGTTTGTCCTGCGGTCTCCTTCACTAGTTTCACACTTCAGTACTCACATTTAACATTACACCTTTCTTCCAATAGTAGTTGATTTTTGCATAGGGAAAGAGATCGTGGCGATAGTCTCATTCACTGGCGATTATTCCAGGGTTTCAGTAACGTTCAGTAAAGAAACTATTCTGTCTCCAATATATGTTCTGGGCATCCATGTTGAAAATCATTTTGGGGCAAATATATGGAGTCCTTTCTATTTATTCATCTATATGACTTTTTAAATTTTTATTAATACATGTTTGAAGTCTATAATGTTGATATTTCTTGTGGGGAATTTGTACATGTACACTGTACACTGTAATCCCCTTTTCATCCTCTTCCACTGCTCTCCCTCCATCTCTTGACTCCCTTCCCATTTGAGAAAGGTCTCCCACTTCCTGTTATCTTTATTTTGTGCTTTGTTTATGATTTTGGTTTTCCATGTAAGAGAAAAAATGTGATATTTAAATTCACGTGTCTTATTTGTCTCACTTAATATTACAGTGTCATGGTGCATCCATTTTCTAACAAATGATTCAAGTTTACTTTTCTTAAGGCAGACTACAACTCCATTGTTTGGAAATGGGTGCATTTTCTTTATCCATTCATCTGTGATGGATCCATAAGCCTCTTTCAAAATATAGCTCTTATGAATTGCACTGCTATATGCATGAGCATGCAAGTATCACTGTCATAGGAGGTCTTTTCCCTTTTGGGAAGATACACAGGAGGGCAATAACAGAGTTAAATGACATTTCTAGTTTTTCCATTTTGAGTAATTTCTATGCTGACCTCCTTAAAGGTTCTAACACTTTTGTATTCCCAACAATATAAAGTATTCTTTTTTCCCTATAGCCTAATCAGCATTTGTTATTAATTGATTTCTTGATGATGTACATTCTTTCATGAATAAGGTGTAATTTGAAGGTTATTTTGTCTGTTTTTAAGTCAATACCTTGCAAACGTGTTTAGTATAAATTTGAAATGTGCTGTGGAGTCTGATGTTGTGATACTTCCTGCTTTGTTCTTTTTGCATGGCTCATTCTGGTTATTTGAAGAATGGTATGATATTGTGGGCTGTTTTATGTACTGAGAAGAATACGCTTGCTACTGTGATAGGAATTACATGAGAACTACAGATATTTTGGGAAACACGGGAAATTGAACAATATCTATTCTCAGTTTCTTTGTCTTAGTTTCCTTATCTCCTTCATTTGTGTCTTCTAATTTTCATTGCAGAGCTCTTTAATTTCTTTGCTCAAATGTATTCTAGGTACTTTAGATTTTTGTAACTAGCCTAGAATTAATCCTTTCAATTTTTATTTATTTGTTTATTTTTGTTACTACTGTATGAAATAGTGCTGAATTTTATGTTGATTTTGCATCTTGGAATATAATTGAATTTTTTCAAATTATAATTTTCATAGAACTGTTAGTTTTTCCCCTTTTTTGTTATATATGGCAAGTATATACTTGCAAAATTAATTACATTAATCTTGAGAATTTGTACATATACACATTGTAGCTTATTTTTATTCCTCTTTTCCTTTTTCAATTGCATTTCTCCACATTTCCCAGATCCCACTTCAGTGGCAATTTATCTTCCTCCTTTCCAGTTTCAATTACTTCTATTTTTTCTCATCTAATTATTCTTTTTATGATCTCCAGTACTCACATAAATAAAAATAGCATATTGGGTCATTTGTTCTGATATATAAAGACAATATATCTCATTAGCTGTTGATTTACATTTATTTTTGATATTAATATTAAATAGTGAGCACTGATGTGTTTTCATTCCAGGTAATCACAGAGAGTTGGAGGACACATATGCTAACTCAGGAGAAAAAAGTGTTTCTAACACTCAAATCTTCATTTCAGGAACAACCAACAGTTCATTGTGGTAGACTATTATCCCACTAAGGACTCTATTTCAGATTCAAGTTTATGTGGAATTTATATTTATTCATGAGGGTCAAACAGAGTTTATAACATCAAAAATTGAAAATGACAACCTTCATATGTATTATTCACTCACCTGCACTTTGATGATTATGACAAACTTTAAAAAGGAGGAAAAATTTTGTCTACAGCAATGAAAGAAATCAGAGTTTGGAAAGTACTGGAGAATGTTAACCTACATGACACAATGAATCATGTGGAACATGAAAGCAAATTCTGCAGTCTACTGAACAAAACCTTTACACGTGCTCTCTGGATAACACCAGTTCTGCCTCGTGAACAACCCAGGCATTTCAAAGGAATGCGTATTTCAATAATCAGGTGCACACAATCAAACTCATCTTCATAGATATATGACTGAAGTTCCATATACAATTGGAATACGTATTCATGTAAGAACATCTCATTTTGATATTAATCAATAGCTCTATGCAAACTTGTTTTTCAGCGCAGGCTACACATTTAACATGTAGTTGACAGCAATATTTCATTATTATTTTTTGATAAGGTATGTATAATGCATTACGAAAATGTGCAGAATAAGAGAACAGTATCATTTTGAAGGATTATAATTTCCTATGCTTGACGATAAAAACAGCAGTCTAAGGGTTACATCATAAAAAACACTAAACTTAACAATTAGGAAAAGAATAATGGAGAAAAAATTGAAAAACTATTGTGTCAAAATTTATTTTAAACAAAAAATTACAATGAATTCCACTACCTATTGTTATTGTGTGGATAAATTAGTTTAACTCCCTCTGTGAAAGTACTGAAAATATCCAAATTGCTTCTGATGCTAAATTTGTAAGAACATTTGCAAAAAATAGATAAAATATTGCGTATCAAAGAAAGTAGATACCTTATAAATGAGGATGTTTTAATTTCATGCATCATCTGAAAATAAATAAAAGCTGGCATAAATGGCTATCCATGGAGGAAATTTAAGTTGATACCATAGATCACATTTCTTATAAGAAACAAGATATATTAAGCACCTCAGGATGAAAATAAGCATTAAAACTTAGTTGAACATCAAAAAGTACATTTACATCATGTGCACTCGTAACTATCTGGTAGAAGGCAAGAAACTCAGTATTAAAACTATAGACCTACTCAATAATAAAATATTAAAAAAATGCTGAAATTATCTAAAATATAAAACCCTAAACTTTGATAAAGAATAAAACAAATTGAAAAATTTCATTGAAATGTTGAGAAATGTAGAAATGGTCATGAGACAATAGGCCACAAATCACTGTGATGTTCCCACCCCAATATAAAAAATACCCTGCCTGCACTCAATGTCATGCCATAGGTAAATGCTTTTTTTTTTCTATTCCACTTAATTATTTGAGATATGCTTGAGAAAAGACTTAAATATCTTAATCCCTGTTCTACTTGTTTCCTTTCAATTGCTTAACAGTCTACTCTGGGACTTCCATTACCAAGTTCAGTGTTTCGTTCTCTTCTGTGCAATTACAATAAACGTATCAATGAGTTTTCAAACAGGCAAGCAATCAGCTACAGTTATACCTCAACTCTGCGCTGTGGTCCTCTGGTTCTCAGGTTCCTTAGGTAGAAGTTCTTTGCTCCCAAACTCTCAGAAGCTCCCTGCAGGACATTCTGCATTGTGTGGGTTTTCTGGATGAAAAGTTTTCACAGAAACTCAAATTCCTACCTGGATCATTTACATTGCAGCCAGAAACTGTGTTGCCAGCAAGACAGCACAAAAGGTTCAAGTCAGATGCAGAATCCAAAGTAGGGAGCCATGTCACATTCATATCAAGGTGGCACACTCCAAGGGACTGAGGCAGGCGACTATTGAAAGCTCTGTAAATTTGCTCATTACGTTCCTCTCCCTCTTTTCATCCCTTGCCTGAGTATATAAGTTCCCTATGGGATGTTGCTCTGCAAAAAACAATTTTCCTTGCTGATTCTCAGGTCGCCAACCCACCAAGTTAAATGGCAGGTGAATCCATCCTTATTACTTCTTTCCCATGGGGTCTTCTGTTCCCCAATGGTTTAAAACCCTAATAACTAATCCCAGAACTGGGCTACGGTTTTCTCTAAAGTTTTACAGAGACTCTTTCTTAGTTAGGATCCTTGGATTTTCAGAGCCTGGATTTTGCTGTAGACAAAACTGATACGTTCAGAAAATTTTCTATTTTCTTCTTCAAGAAGGAATTTAATTGTGAACCCTTAGTATAAAACCATGTATACTGCAATTCTTGGTTTCTTGGTAGGTTTTTCAAAACAACAGCATTAGATAATATTAAAAATTACTAACGTTGATTGACTCATATATCTTTAAACGTTTTAATAATTGAAACACATCATTTAGATTTGTGTGCATTTTCCCAATATTAACAATTTATAAGCCTTCTCTGATTTTTTAGAAAGTATATTCTTTGTTATCTGCTTTCTCATGAGTGTACTTGTACATGTATAAAAATAGGACTCAAAATGCTTATGTGATCTGCAGAATGGGGAGTTAGCATCTAAATATGTGCATTTAATAGGACAAGAAATGTTCTCTAAAACAGAATAAAGTGTCATGAGTTCAGCGAATGAATACATAAAACATAGTAGTTGTTGAAGAACTGTTTCCTGTGGAATGAATACATAGAGGATTTGATAGTACAATCACGTTGAGATGTCATTTGCTCAGGGTGGTGGATGAGTGAGAACTTACAATGTTAGAGAAGAAAACAGCCAAATGTAAAAAAAAAGAAACATTTGGCTAAGCAAATAAAGAAATTACAGTTGAGCTGACAAGGAACATCTTGCAAATGTCTAGGGAATGCATCTTGAAGACAGTGACTGCTCTGCTCAGCTTGAGACACTGAGCTGCCATGTTTTGAAAGGCCCGTATGGATAGAAAAAGCTAATGGCCCCTAGGCTGAAAGTGAGCTTTATCCAAAAATCAGCAGGATAACAGCACCTCAGTCCTCAGGGCACGTGCAAGTGATGCTTAATACAACATAAGATACAATGAGCTAATCCAATACACATACAAAGTGTAATTAATATTGTAACATTGGGTGTCCATAATTGCACACTGTTACTGTTTAATCTTTTTGAGGATGTATCAAATGCACTTTTCCAATCCAGAACCTGGCAACCTGCAGGCAGCAGTACTCAAAACAACTTCAGGAGAGTTACTCAAAGTCATAGGTCTGTAGCTACATGAGGACATACAATGTCCATAGGAAATTATGGACAACTTGAGTGAACCAGGAATCAGGTGAAACCCAGGAATGTTAATAGTTAGAAAAGAAGTTAAATAACGGAAGTAATACATACTTGAACTAAACACAGGAACCTTTAGTGAGTATGGGCGCAGCTCCCCCTTTCTAAAGGTGAAATATAATCTCTGTGTCTACCTAAAAACAGAGTCTACTACTGGACATAGGATGACCAAAAGGACAACCTGAGCTCTGACAAATGACCTAGAAGAGGAGGTAACCTTGAGCAATCTGCAATGAACTTAGACTGTGCTACTCTCATCAGAAAATGGGAGGATTAAGGGTCCTTGTGTTCTTTGATGTAAATATATGTTTGTGATACTTAATAGCTTCATTTGTTACTGGGAATATTCAAATCTTAATTCTTTTCCATTCCATTTCTTTTCCCCCCTTCCCTATATTGATATGCACTCTGCTCAATCCAGAGAAAAAACTAAATAGAAAATAGAGGCCAGGGATACAGCTCAGCAGTGCAGTAACCCTATTCAACAACCTTTGACGTAGGTGACTGTAATGCAATGCAGTAAGTATACCTTGGAATTAAGAGCAATAACACACACTTGTATGTCTCATGAGACACATGCAATCCCCTAGGACTTATTAAAGCAAAACTAGAAGGAAAAAAGGAAAGGAAATTATAAATGTGCTTTAAAATTTGCATTCAATGAGATTGCCCTAGTAGCATAGTTCAAATATGGAGAAGTCTTACAGTGTGTGGTTAAGTTGATCTCTACTGCCTGTAGTTGTGGTTGGGTACTGAGGTAGATCAACCAGGGCTCGAATTCTCCTCAGGGAACTTAGATTCTTTTGGACTCAGGAGAGAAGGGGTTAGAATGTCCAGAGAGCTGCCTGGGACTGCCTCTCACTCACTCTGCAGGACGAGCTCTGCCAGATGCAAGCCTGCATTCCTGTGGGTGGTGCTGGCTGGGATGTGTCCTGTCTTAGGTCCACATACCTCAAGCAATTCAAACTCATTTAAAACTGCTGCACCAAGACCCTCTGTGGTCCAGTCTTTCACTGTACCCTGCAAGAGCTATCAGGTCTCAGAGCCTTTACCCTCCCAGAGTCCCCTGTGGATGCTTCTGACTGCTGTTTCCCTGAAGTTGCCACTGTGGGACCACTCTGCTTAGAGTTCCCGCTCCCAGGACTGGTGTGAGGCATCTCTCCCACTCTCCTGAATTTCCGCTACAGTGGTCACATTTTTACAGGCCCGATTCTAATTAGTACAGTGCTTCCCTATTACATGGTGGTAATTTTTTTGGAGTTATAGAAATATATTGAAGTTTTCCATACCAGGGCAAAGGGAATGACTGAAAATGGTTTTCTCCTTCAGTTCTGCTTGAGTTTGTCTTCTGCTCATTTTAGTGAGGCAGGGAAATGGGGGAGGGGTGG
>RJWM01047079.1:0-12051 GCA_004363535.1 Dasyprocta punctata
CCCTGCTCTCTGATCAGAGCAGCCGACTTCTTTCCTCCACAAGAGAAACTTCAGTTTCTTTGGCTTCCTGCTGGAGATTAGCCATTGAGAACCTGAAAAATGAGAGGCTGGGAGTAGAGCAAGGTAATGATAGCTATTTCTCCATTTTACCCTCTCAAAGAGGCCAATCTCTGTGACTTTCTCTCTCTATTCTTCTGGTGCCCTTTTATAATATACATATTTGTCTTGTGAGGCTGACTAGGACAGTAGCCTGAAGAGTGTTCATCTTAGATCTCACATTAACAAACCTTTTAAGTGATCTCTTTGCGAATAATATTCTTGATCTTCCACTTGAAGGTGTTTCCCAGTTTGTATTGACACAGGCCCTGCCTCATTCACATACAGGCATTATCTCCCTCCTCCGGGCTCAGGTTCCACACTCAGGGCTTCTGTCTCACTGGTACGTATGTGCCGCCCTGATGGCAGAAAGGGGATGAAGGACAATATAAAAAGAAACATTTAGAGTGAGTAGAATCCTCTCAGAAAATCTGCCACATGTTCTTATGTTTTTCTTCAACCAGGAGAGAAAAATATTCTTACACATTTCTGTTCTCCGAAAAACTCCATATTATATAACAACAAAAATACTGATTTGACATTTATTTCAACAGCTTAGTTCTCAAAATATAAATGTCAAATCACATAAAAACTATAAAATATGAGTCTTATATCTGAATCTCCTACCCATTTCCACTGTCTTTTTAAATAATTTATATTTCCCCCGTGCATGTATACCAAGAGATAGTTAAAATATTCAAATATTTGTATATTACAACTGTCTGAAAATATCCGTTATTCTGAAGTATACGTTAGATCCCTGATTTATCATTTTAAACAATGTGTTTTAACTCTCCATATTAGATTAGCTATTTAATGAAATCACATTTCATTTTATCATACTTTAAGTAGAAGAAGATATACAATTGCTTTTATGTTTTCGTGATTTCTATAATCTATCTTCTATTGTTCATTTAAAACCAAGTCCCCTTTGTTCTGTCCATAGGTTGATTACAACAACTGACACTTGCTAGTATCATTTATAATATGGCATACAATGAAGGAGAACGAAGTAATGCAAAGGAAAAACACACACAAAAGGAAACTAACCTTATGCTACCAAATGTGCATTAAAGGTCTAATTAATTCTCCTGTCAGAATAGCATTTCCTCAAAATATTGTCGCATGAGTGCGTTTCTCTCTTCATCTTAAACTGCATGTGTAGCTATATATAATTTTATGTGGGACAGAATTTTTAAAATTACATTAATCTATACATTATATGCAAATATTATTTTTGTTATTATTTTGATGAATTTATTAGTCCTAGGAAAAACCAGTGATGAGACTGAAATGATGGCTTTGAGAAGGTAACCTTGGTAACAGTTTGGCTTGGTTTCCATGGTTATAAAGAGTACAACTGAAAGGCTCAAAGAATCACAATTTTCTTTGATTGGTAGACTCTCAAAAATGATGATTTGGGAAGTGACAGGGGATTTTAAAAAAGAAAAGGATTTTCCTTATGCAAAGCAAGACCTTCAGTGTAATAATAGTTTATTAATGGTTGGACACAAGACAGGCCTTTGACATTTATTGAAATCTCCCTTTGCTCCTTCATTAAAAATTAGGTGGAATATCTCAATTTATAACAGCATGAGTCTTCAGACTAAAATTCCTGCTCCTGATTAACTAGACAAAGTACATATGTTAGATTGTGTATAATTTACTCCTAAAATTAGCTTCAAAATCTATTAGTTGACTTAAATTGTGACAGAACCAAAAATAAATAAATAAACATTTTTTGATGTAGCTACATGCTTTGTGGGATTTATAGAGGGGTCATATGATAAAGTAGAAAATGTAGGGAGAAAGCATTAAGAATTCTAAAGTCAGATACCTCTATAGTTAATTAGCTCAAAAATATCATTTATTTGCTACTTGTTTTTCTTCTCACTAGCAGAACTATCAAAAATAACACAGAGTGTAAATAACCACCTAAGCTACTAAATCTGAATAACTACATAAGCCAGTGATGATGAATTGTTTAGAGAACAAGTGCCAAAATTACAACTCCAAACTTGTTTACTTATCACAAAGTGCCAACACTGTAAATAAACCTGAATACTGAAGTTTTCATTTAGCAAAAACAACTTATACAACTGGCTTTCATGTGGACAGAGAGGACTCACTGCAGCATGCGGTGCCATAGTCGTGCCACCACTGACCTAAATTATCAGTCAGAATCTATCTAACCTAAGCCACTTAGATGTGCCTTGACTTACGATGGATAAAACCCAACACACATTGAAAGTATCTTAAGTTGAAAATAATTTAACCACGAAACCTACCAAACACCATAGTTCAGCAGCACAGCTGAGCACTAGTTGTTCATCCTCTCAATTACATGGTCTAGAGGAGCTGAAGTGCCTCCCAGTGGTTGGCTGCTACTGCCCAGAATCTCAAATGAGTATAATACACATAGCATGATCCAGGAAAAATCATATTGAATCTTATTTCTTAAAAAATCTGTTAGATGCTCATCATTTTCTCATTTTCAATGTTTTAAAAATCACCAATTAAACTTTCGTAAGTTGGAAACACCTGCAGCACAGGAATTTAAGGATCCATTTTTGTGTCTAATTCTATGAGTTTAAAATGTTCTTCCCAGGTATGAAATAAACTAAAGGCATCAGAAAATAGGAAAAATTTGCACAAAGCTCTAGAAGAGCCCTCAGAAGAGGGAAGAAAACAGTAAAAGAAATCCAAGGAGTCTTTCACGCAGAATTTTCCAGAAGGAAGAAAGTTTAAAAGAAGGAATGAGCAGTTTCTCAGTTAACTGTTTTCACCTGCAAAGAAGACGAAGACAAAGAATTGGAAAACACACCACAAATCCTCTCAGAAGGAAAAGAGTTGAACTGGATGAAAATTAACAGCTGTGTGATTAAGCACCCTACAAAGAGTTTCTAGCATACAGGAAGCAGAAAAGAAAAAAAGGAAAAGTCCTTTACATAAAAGAGTGACTTATAAAGCAATCATAGTAGAATTCTTAAATTACAGGGGATAAAGACTTCTTCCACCATATAAGCAGGAAAGCAAGACTTTTTTGAAGTGGAAAATGCCTGTTGTCTTCAGAAGTCCACATAAATACTCAAAGACAATAGGAGTAGGGTCTAAAGGAAATGAATATGATCTAGGAAATATTATACTCAAGCAATATGTCCAGCAAGTAAGAAAGCGACAAAACTTTCTAATCTGATGGTGCCTGAAGTAAGGAAATATGAACTGATAAGCCCTTCTGAAAAACAAAACAATTACAATCTATGATATGGTGAAATTCTTATTAAAAAGCCAATATCAAGAATTGAAATTTTTATAAATTCTATAGGCCTTAGATCACATGTTGTTAATATACATGGTTACAGAAAATAACTTTAGAAATAACAAACATGCTCAATATATACAGTTAAGATCTGCAAGAATAGAAATAGTATCTGTTCTAAACCAAGAGAGGAAAAGAAAATAAGGAGAAAAAATGAAAATCTTTTTTTTTTTTTTTTTTTTTTTTTTTTTTTGCGGCACCGGGGATCGAGCTCACAACCTCGCGCCTGCCTGACAGGCGTGTAAGCCGCTGAGTCAAACTCCCGGCCCTGGTTTTTTGAGGCAGGGTCGCACTGTGTAGCTCAGGCCAGCCTTGCGCTCCCGTTGTAGCCCAAGCCGGCCTCGAACTCACAACGCTCCGCCTACCTCAGCCTCCCGAGTGCTGGGATTAAAGGCGTGCGCCACCACGCCCGGCAAAAATGAAAATCTTATATTTTAGTAGCAGACAAAAATAACAGTCTGCTACTAAAATAAGATACCACATATAAACAAAAAAGATATGTATAAAAACTAAAACTAAAACTAAAATAAAGCAAAAGTGTAGTAAAACACAGATATTATCTGACTAGACTGTGTATCAGTCCACTTCATATTACTTTTATGAAATACCTGAGGCTGGGACATTATAAAGAAAAGAGGTTTATTTAGATCACAGTTCTGGAATGTCAAGGGCATAGCATTGACATCAGTTCATGGCATCGTGATGTAAGTGTCACATGTGAGAGGAAGAGATCTCATTATAGGACAAGAAACCAAAGGGGCTCAAGGCCTGTTCTTTCATAACAACTCTCTTGCGAGGACCCACAGGGTCTGATGACCTTAGTATCTCACTTTAGGTCCCACCACTAACTAACATTGCGACACTGCAGATCAAACTTCTAGTACATGAATTATAGCCAAACCACAGCAGGTGCTTTTGAAAAATCAGCCATACTCATTTTGCTTTAATATTTTGGACTCATAATCTAAAAGTTGGTATCATCACAAACTAGTTTAACAGTATCAGGCCATTCAAGTTTACTCATATATTGATTTAGGCTAATATGTTTGATACACATTTACCTTGAAAAGCCTTTAGAACTGCTTTACAGTGTGTTTTAAGATACACATTAACTGATATTATTCCACATGTTTTTCAGTCAGTAAATATTTGAGTTCCTGGTTATCATACTGTTTAGACACAGGACAGATCAATGAATAATAAAGACAAAAATTCCTTCTTTGTGGAATCTTACATTCTCGAGAAGAAAGAGAGCCAATGTATATTAAACACAATCAACGAAGTAAGCATATAATGTGTTAGGCAGTGACAGAGCATAATAAAAGGAAGAAAAATTGAGTAGGATGAGAAGGATCAAGGGAACCCCTAAGCAGGACAAAGAGTATGTTGTATATGAGTATTAAATACAGTGAATAGAAGAGACTTCATTAAATGGTGGTTTTGAGGCAAAAACTTAGATGAGGGCATTAAATTAAAATATCTTTCACACTAGCATTCTAGAGGATGGGAACAGTGAGAGGAAAGGTTCAAAGTAAGAATACCAGTGTTGTTCAAGGAATATGTATTTCTTAGCAATGTCATTCATTTAGCCTGTAATGTGCCTTTTTTTACTGTTTACAAACCAATTTTAGCATTTAGAAACAAAGGACAACACCTCATACTTGAAGTACTTACAACACCAACATCAGTGAGAATTATTAATGTCTTCTTTATATAATATGCTCTTTATGTTAAATATGCTTTAAAGAACTTTTTATACATTATGCTTTATATAATAATGATTTGTTTAAAAAATATTTGTTAGTATACCTGTTTTTCACTTGGATTCCTGCTTTATCATTCTTTCACAGCACATTTCACGAAATCAGATAACGGGTCAATTCCTGTATTAGTAGTTTTTCTTCATTAAGCAGTCACGACAAGAAAAGAAATACATACAAACTTCAGAAATACACCTTGCTTTTCCACCAAACTTGACCTTCCTGTTCAGTGAAACGGTATTCGACATGGTACATCAGACTCATCTCACTCTTTTAACCACTAGTTACCCAACCAATCCTTCATTTGCAGGAGCATTTCTTCAATGATTTATCCTATAAACAGTATCAAAAGCAAACACTAAGCTTGCACTAGTAGGCATAAATTAACTCTAATGTATTCTGTCTACTTATTTAATGTATATTTATTACAATAATTGCCTCCATTCTTGGGAACTTTGCTCTGGGGGACTAGAAACTCAGGGACGCTTATTTTCAGAGTTGGAAATGTGAGGAAAGTATGCTGCAGAAAACAATTGGCGACTCTAGCTGACACTAAACTGCAGCTCCATTGGCCATGCACGATGTGGCTGCTGTCAAGAAAAGCAGTTGTGTGCAGAACACTGCTGGGCTGGCGGCTGCAGCTACTGAAGATCCTATTACTGTATTTTGGTGATACAGTATCTGAAGATGCAGACAGACAAAGGGAAAAATGACCACATGGAACAAGGCACAAGGTAAGTACTATTTAAATAATGGTAGAAATAAATAAATTGCAAAAATGGGAAAATAGGTTGTTTTGGAGGTGTGTTGTAGTCTCTGAAGATTAATGCTTTTCTTTTAATTCTCCATCTAGTTAATAGCTTCAAATTCACATCCTCTCTCTCTCTCTCTCTCTCTCTGTCTCTCTCTATCTCTCACCTATCTTAATTCTCTCTCTGTGTCTCTTCTTTCCTTGCTTTCATCTCTATCAAGCACATATATAAACACACTCCCTACAAGATATCTAAATAAACAATTTTAACATATCATTTTCCTGTAGTGTGCAGTTTTCTGCAATTTCTCTGTCTCTGTTTCTGTGTCTGTGTGTCTCTGTCTTGCTTGCATTAATATATATGAATATACATAGCAGTTATATAAATGAGAACTACTCACCATATTCTTTTTAGAGTTGTTACAGGGAAATGTCATTAGAAGCTGTTAAAAAAAGTTTTAATCATTCATAACATAGCAGGTAAATGCTAGAAGATAAAGAAACTTAGAAAACAGATACTATGTCTTAACACTATGCAACTTAACTCTTACTTGAAGAAAATATGAAAAGAATTTATATATACCAATTAAACGTTCGCTTCTGCCTTGCACTTCACAGTCTTCTGAATATAGAATACCATTTGTCCCATGAAATCTTTGTGCATAGAACTCCAATTTAAGTCTTTTCTACATCATCTTGGTGAATGGGAACCCTCTAGATATATTTGCTCTAGAACAATATCTTTGTCTCTCAATTTCAGGAAGATTCTACTGTGTATCCAGGAATCTGCTTCCTGGTTCTTTTAATTGATGCTTTTTTTACATAGAAAGAAAGAGAGGATACTAAATGTAATTCTCTTATCAACAAAGAAAGGTAATCCAATTTACTTTCTTCATTACTCAACAGTGAATGTCTCAAGTTATTACTTACCTGTTTTAAAGTAACAAAGAGAGGGAAAATTTAATATGTAATGTATGTGAAAAAATGAGCGGTCATTTGAATGCCACATTATTGATTCTGATCAGTTTTGCTTTTCAAAAAGAAGACGATTTGTGTCATTTTATTTTAAGGAGGTAGAAAATGTCTCACAATTCTAAAAAAAGAAAGACATGATTGAGTCTTAGGTTGTAATACTCCATTAGGGTATGGCCCCAAGAGTGGAGCCAAGTCATTACTTCTCAATATGTTCATCATTGCTATTAACATATTGAAAAGTTAGTGTTTATCAAATAAATAAATTAGCGAAGCAATGTATGAAAAGAGCAGGTTTGAGTAAGGTATTAAAGAAACACACTTGGATACAAGGTTTATGCATCTGTGAAAATAAATGGTTAATGGAATAATAGAAGAAACCTCAGTTTACATTAAAATATTGAATTTTTCTTGTTTAATAAGGTAACATTAAATCAAGTGACTCTAGAAAAAATACTAATTATATTTCTCTATATATTTGTTCTTCTTCCTTGTATTATTTTACAGTGGGTTTTAGTATAAGAAATTGTACATGGATAAGATTTAAGTATAGAGATACGTGCCTTAGGTGATGCATGATTGGATTCTTAGGTAGGTTCATATTTTAGGAGATCAGGCCATGAGTGAAAGGTGCTATTCTATCACTGAAATATAATCCACCTACTTAGGATTTCCCATCTCTAGTAGTAATTTTTATAGTCAGCTATTCATAAAATTTGTGGTAATTATTATTATATGAAACAGTGTAATAGGAATAGATTAAAATGTAAATGTACAAAAAGGTATATACAGCACTCAGATTATGATATAATTAAGATCTCTGAGTGCTACCGTCTCATAGATTAATCTTTAGGAGCTCCCTTGTTAATTCTCTACTATACTGACCACGTGTGTGCATGATACATGGAGATGAAAAATCTCATGCAGCATTATTGGGAATGCAAATTGGTACAACTGTATTGTAAATCAACTTAGCAATAACTAGTAGGGGAAGCTCTTTATACTCCATAAACCAGTAATTTCGTTTCTGAATATGTGGCTTCAAAGAACATTCCCAAATGTGCATAAGAAATATTACCTTACATGAAACAGTATAACTGCTCAGTAAAATGTCCAACACTTGTGTTTATTGTTTTTATAAAATGGAATAATGTGCAGTGTTTGAAAATAAATGTGATTTTATGCATTGTTATGGATTTTAAAGAAACATAAATTTAAGTGGATAAAATGTGTTTTAGAATTTTACCCAAAATACCACTATAGAAATCAGGAAGAATATGTAATTCTCCTTCACTTCATATATATTTGCAAATAAATGTAGACGAATGCTCATAAATGTATGCATATATATGTACATAATTTTATGATCACATAATTTGTATAGTAGAAGCAGACGTACAAAACCCATAAACCTTGTGAAGTGTATCCAATTCTACCTCTTCCAATCCTTGTTCTGCTCCAGATCTGTAGGCTTTTACCTTACTCCATCACCATGTATTTCCCAGGATATTATTTGGAGCATGATGCTGTTTTTGTTTTGTTTTGGTTTGGTTTGGTCTTGAAACAGGTAGCATTTCTTTTCTATTACTATGTACATTTAAATAAACTGAAGTCTCACCCCTACTACTTAAGGTCTATTTTGAAAATCTCTGTGCCATGAAAGTGCAACTCAAATATCTAACCATAAAGTAGTGGGTAAAATTTGACACAATGATAAAATAATGAAGGGACAGCCCTTCAGAAACAGCTGGATTATGTCCTGTAAAAATGCCATCAGTGGAGAGTAATTGCTAACGGATTGTATTGCAATTTGTTTCCATTACCTTTTGCCTAGAACTGAGGACAAGTACAACCTATTGAGACAGGGTGTTACTAGGTAGTTCAGGCTGGCCTTGAACTCACTGCAATCCTCCTTTTGGTGTTGTGATTACAGACTTGTGGCACTGGCCAAGGACAGGAAAGAGAACATCTTGGGCAGACATGCAGACATACTCAGTAGACCACAGGGCAGGGAGAGAAAGGTGGGGAGTTTCCTGGGAATGGACAAGACTACTGGCCTTCAATTTTCATATTCAAGTTTATTAAGAAAACCTCATTCTAGTGGCAAACCAAACCTGAGCCCCTCAAAAAGTCATAGTGCAGGCCTGAGCAAATGGTGTGGCCATTTTGAGTACTAATGGTGGCCGTAGTTCTGTGGAGGCAGCTGGTAGCACATGACGAGAGCTGAGTCCTGTGAAGGCGAAGGGGGACTGCAGTGGTAACAGCAGCAGGACGGAACACGCAGCCGCTTTGTGCAGCATAGAACAGCATCACCTGGTTGTCTGGTTACACAGAGTTAGGAGGCTTGAAACATTCATGAGCTTCATTCAGGAGGGTCTCTGAACCTCTTTTTGAGAAAGTCTAAAAATAAAGGAATAGAAAGAAGGAAGACCTCAGGTAAGCAAAGGCTAAGCCATTAAAAAGACAAAAGGAAAAAGTAGTGCTGGTCTGTAGCAGGGCAGAAAGAAAGAATGCACAAGAGAAAAAACATGCAGTAACAACTAACCAATGTCATTCCCAGCTGGCCTGGAAAGTCTCTGTTGGCAATTAAATAGTTGACGATCCTGCTTGTCAGTCACATGGCCACATGGATGCAGGAGTGGCCTGTCTTATACAGGTTAAATGTTTAATTTACTCAGATTTTTATTTGCATTTCAAAGTTGGTTGATGCTCTTCAATACTGTCAAAACTTTTTTAATTATGAGGACAATTTAAATTAAATTACTTGTCCATGATAGGCAAGTAATTTAATTGCTTTGTATTGAACTTTTTGCAAATGCCCATGGAAAATACTAAGAAATTTAATTTAAAAATACAAATTGTGTGTTCATAACCTTTTGGCACAATGATGATTTATATGATGACAGCTTGAACTTAAAAACCTCTCTTTGCCAAATAAGATAAATATAAGCTTTTAACAATTTACAATCTAGGAGTCTGAATTTAGTTTTTTATTGTGAGACTTTCTAAGGTCACTTAACTATTTTTACAAGTAGACAGTGTTGCTGAAAACACAATAAGGCCTGCAAGTTCAACCTCTCCAAAAGCCATCCAGGGCAACTGACATAGTTAGCAAAATTTCCATTGGCAACTACATCTGGAAATTCCAGAGGTCTAGTCAAGGTTATAGTGATTTTTTTACTACTCAATGCAGTTAAATGCCTGTATGTTTTGATAATATTCAGGAGGTAATTGAATAATTGTTTCCTAATTTCTCTGATTAATCAAATTTAATTTTAAAATGAAAATAAAGGTTTATTATATGCATGAAGGGTAAGAAATACATTGTCCGTTTTGTTTTGGGGAGGATGAGTTTTTTTCAATGGAAAATTAGAATAATTATGTTCAAACTTTTTCAACATGTAAAAAAAATATATTTGCAACTGTGACAATCTTACATATTACAGAATTTTTTAAATCAGAGATTCTGCAACAGAAGACTTTTAGAAATTAAAAATATACTATTTCCACTGTAAGGGTGAATATAAATGTGTATATTCTAAGAAATAAAATAACTGAGTGCAAATAAGACCCTTACCATGAGTATGATTTGGGTTTCCTTTCTGGCTTATTTTATTTTTAACTAGTTTCTTCAGCCGCCAAGTGACATGATGGTTTTCTAGTAGTGTTTACCATTGAGGATAACTTCGTCTCCCCCTGTTGTCCAAACAGATAAAATCAAGCACTCTAGAAACAGTGAGCACTCCTTTCCTCTGTATTTGCAAGCTGACGTGAGGCAAGCAGACACCTTCTGAAGTTTTATGCATGCTGTTTTCTCCCCTTGCTGCAACAAGGAAAACCTTTCTTTTAACCTGGTTGCCTTTTCAGAAGTGACTTAGACATCTTCATGGCCTCTAAAGGTAAGAAAAATTATAGCCAGCTAATAAATTTTGCCTTAAATTATGACTAAAAGTATACAGCTGTTGAGGAGTTATAATCAGTGACATTAATACTTTAAAAGCTATCATTTATTTCTTTTGAACATTGGAATTTTAAAATTTTTACTCCAAGGGGAATGTTGCATTAATAAGCACACAAGAGCACACGTGCGTGCACACACACACACACACACACACACTTTATCTGAGAATGTAAAAGTTCAGATGTAAAAAAATGTTTTAGTTGTCATGGATATCAGCCTAGTGCATTAATAAGTAAAGTTGCATAGCAAAATAAGAATGGTAATATTTAATGTTAAACACAAAGACAAGATAAAATTACAAGCTTAAATGGATCTAAAGAAAAATTATGTATAAATTTGGAAATGTTAAAGAATAATTCAAATGACAATTTATCATCTGTTGTTCAAAATGTGCTATATAACAAACTATCATAAATAATACAATATATGCTAATGTTAACCCTAAAATTTTAAGGATTAGAAATAAATGTTTCTGGTTTATAAATCAAAAATCTTTCAAAAATGTTTGACAATAAATTAAATATAAGAATTCAAACAACATATCTATTTAACCAGGCAGATCAATTAGGGTGTTGAAGGGAGACAGACTTGGCAAGATTTTCCTTAAGTCCCTAACATTATAGAACTATCATTAGTGCTGTATTTTTACTAAAAATACGTGTGAAACTTGCATAAAAATGAAATTATAACATGTTGCTATTCCATCATCAGAACAAACCATTGCACACCAGGGTATAATGAAAAGTTTAGCATAAAAATAATGATTTATATAATTAGCAGGAGCTTCTTAATCTAATTATAATAAGATGAGTTCACAAATTTGTAATTTCCTAAAATATATTGATGAACCACTCAAAGAAGTGTGTATACTTACTCCATTTATCAAAACCCAATTTAAACACTACTTAATATTAAACGAATGAGGTAATCTATTTCTTTTTCATCAACATTTAATGTAGTCAAGTCTCTGAGAATCACTGGGAAAGTTTACAAATTTAATATACACCAGAAATAACAAAATCATGAATTTTAATGTTTATATTTTATATTTGATTATAAACAAAATCCTTGACAAATATTTTCTTTCATTTAACTGACACTAACACTTAGTCCAAAGTGTTTCCTCGCTTTATAAAATAAGAGTTACAGGAACACAGTAGCCTGTGAGGTAAAGACTTGCAGAGTGTATAAA
>RJWM01047080.1:0-12108 GCA_004363535.1 Dasyprocta punctata
TGTCATCCCTACTTTTTCTCTGCTTCCCCACCTCCTTCCTGGGTTCTACTTGGTTAATAACTAAACTGAGTCATGAGGTATAAGTAAATTTTTTTATCAAATAAAAACCACTTAAAAATATCCACAGACAGACATCGAGTGAGTCTGTTTTTGGCTCCTAAAACCTTTAAATCTTAAAGCATGCTGCTCAGTCAGGCTTTTTTTTTTTTTTTTTTTTTTTTTTTTTTTTTTTTTTGTATACATGGTGTTGTAGTTAGAGGTTACAGGGAGAACAACTGCATACAGGACACAGAATTTATAATACTGTTTTATGATGGTCACCCAGAGTTAAACACAAGAAAGTGCAGGATAATCTGTCCACAACACTAAAGACCCAGGATATTCAGCCAAGGGCCTGGATCCCACAGCAATGTCCTGCACGAGTCCAGCTAGAGACCCAAAACTCATGACAATGCTTCCCACAAATTCACCTGGAAATCTAAGAGCCCAGAATAAGGACTACGCTAGTCTATTTTACGGTTCTGTGCCGGGAAGGCCAAAGGTCAGTGATGGAAACTAGAAAGTCTATGCCAGTGGGGTGAAGGAGCTGTGTAGTAGGTTGAGGGTTCTACACTGGAGCCAAGAAGTCATGCTCAAAATAAGGAACAGGGATACCCTGAAGAGTACCACAGCCATCCTCAGCAGCAGCGAGGTCCTGAGCTCCTCCAACGATGGGAACAGTCGAGTACAGGTCAGGAAGCCCAGCGTGACAAGCTTCTCCAGCACACATCTTCCCCTCCGGAGCCAGGAAGCAGAGCTCCCCCAAGGTGAACCACAGCCACTCTCATTGATGAGGTCCAAAGCTCCTCCGATGATAATGGCTGAATCCATATTGAGGAAGCCAGCATGACAAGCACCTCCAGGAGAACCATCGGCTCGAAACAGCAACTCTTGAAAGAACCCACAACGCCTCACTCTTCTTCTCCACTCAGTATGTGCTGGCAACTTTCCTCAGGTGGGCCATCTATACTCAGCACCATGCTGATGTAATTCAGCTGGTGTTAAGTTGCTCACCAGTTTTTAATCCATAACACATGGTTATGGGAAATGGAAAATGATGGTGAACATTTGCTTTATCACAGTGTCACAAATATTGGGGCAGATCCAATGCTTCACAGCAGCTCAAGTTGCCATGGGCAAAAATGTCATCTGGATACCTCTGGTGGTGTTTATGTCTAGGATGTGTTAGCACCTGGCATTGCAGCAGAAGCATTGTTAGCAAGAACTAGTCCAGATGAAGAGCCCTACTTAAATGTGACTGAGGACCCAGCCACAACCTGCAACCAGCAGTGCAGTTACATGCAAGCTCTGAAAAGGTTGTGTCCTTAAAGTTCTTTTGTTGATTAACCTCTTAGAACACAAAGTGCATCATCACACAGAAATGTTAGTTTGAATGGTAGGTGTCAGTGCACTGTGGTGTGTTTCATACTTAGAGTCAGGGCCCTTTAGAGACACAGGAAATTCAGCCTGGTTGATAACAGCATTTTAAAAAAAAAGGGAAATGTAAAGTGGGTTTCCCATAATACAATATAGGCATTGTTTGGTGATGCCACTGTGATGTAAAGCCTAGTACAGTACAGGGCTGTATGCTGCCAAAAAAAGCAAGAAAGGAATACTGTGTGAAGGAGAACATTGCCAGTGCTGGGTTAAATTTCAGCTGTGTACCACAGCCTAGCACTGTGACACCAGGCAAGTTACTCTACCTCTCTGAGGCAGTTCAGTCATATGCAAAATAGGGCTGTCTTTCTAAGAAAAGATTGGAGGTAAAAGAAAATATATTAAGATGAGTAGGATATCATATGGTAATATATTGGATTAGAGATGATATAGCACCTGGTACGTAGTGATCTCCCTAGAAACCATGATTCTTAGCTATTTGCACCCCCTCATCACATGTGTGAAAGCAGACCTTAAAGACACTGCTTAATAGCACAGCTAAAACATGAACTAGTCAGTCTTCCCTGGAATGGAATTTATTCAGTGTTCTTGACATTTAAGATGTGTAATTTCACATGATCTAGGAGATCTTTGATTTTACCTTAAATTATTCTTGTGTAGTTGAGACATCAATCTTAATTTTCCCCCATGAAGTGTGAAGAACGTTTTAAATTGCTTAAGTCTTTCAGCTGTCTGTCAAGTCCCTCAAGACTGTTAAGTGTGGAATTGCTTCCTAAACCCTATTTTAAGTTGTGTTTCGTCTAAAAGACAAGGTTTTTGTTTTTTAAGTAATAGTCGTAAACTTTTTCCTGCACTCTGTGCCTGCCTGACTCCGTTTTCCTTCCTGTTGTCTTTACATCTGTCACTTCCTCAGAAGGAGCTATGTCGGTTAAACCCTTTTTGTTTGGCTGGATTTTGGAGCAGTTGTTGTGTTGAGGGAGTCAGGGTCTTGGTACACAAACCACACCCATATCAATTGTGACCTTTGGCAGTTTGCTCCACTCTCCCAGCCTCTTTTCTCCTCTGTCAGAATAGAGCTGCTACTTACATTGTGGGGAGGGGGTTTTGAGTTGAAAAATTTGAGCATCACAGATTGGTAACACTGAACTGAAAGTCACTGTCTCTGGCAGGGTCCTAGCCAGTATCAGCTCCATAGCCTTATCTACTCCTCCTGTATTCCCAGGCTCCAGCCTTGTGCTCTCAGGCACACCCAGCCTCTCACCCATGAAGCAGCCAACTTCAGGTGCAGCATCCTGTCCCATGTGGGTGGAACTCTACACACACCCCTCCCTTTTGTGCCTCCCTCATGAGTGCTTACTTGGTCCTATTTCCTCTTCCCTGGGGGCCCTGACCTAGCCCTTGTCTCCCTGCTCACCTTCTGGCTTTCCCCAGCAGTGTGAAGCCTGGTGAATGCCTTCCATCCTTACAGAAGACCTCCTACCATCCCACTTCACCTTCCAAGATCTTTTTTGTAGTCCCTACCCTTGTTAGGGGCTTTCTCACTCACTGTCCTTGTCTCCAGCTTATTTCTCCAGTGCCCCCAGTGGCCTTCTTGCAGGTAGTGTTCTCGCCTTGCCTAATGACTGGATATCCTGATCTGTCTTCTTCTTGAGACAGTGTTGCTTGAATTGTATAACACCTGTTCCTAGGTTTGTGTCCTCCTGTTTAGGCTGTGACTTGACAGGTTCTGTTGCCTGCTTTTCCCCAGCAATGCTGTGGTTAAATGTGAAGTGTTCCTCTGAAGACTTCTTTGCTCATCCTGTATTTTAGTTACTTTTTTAGCACTGTGACCCAGTCCTCAATACCCACATGTTAAAGGAGGAAAGGTTTATTTGGGCTCACAGTTTGTACAGGTTTCAGTCCATAGTTGTCTGGCTTCAAGGCCAAGGCAGCATGTCAGAGGGTCATCAAAGAGGGCAGACAGCTCCTGGCATGGCAGCAGGAAGCAGAGAGTGATCAAGGGAGAAGGAAGGGAGATAGACCCTTGCAGGCCATGCCCCCAGTGACCTAACTCCTCCAACTAGGCTTTACCTCACAACACCACATTTAGCTGATCAGTGTCACATGCTCACGATCCAGTCACCTCCCAGAAGTGTCAGCTGTGAGTGCATGAGGCTTTGAGGGGGATATCTAGATATAAACCATGACACTCTATTCCTTTTCCATTAGCAATCCTGCCCTTTCTTAGGGCACAAACTACCTTCATGACAGTAATTCTGTTCACCTGACATTTCCATTATGTTTCCCAGTACCTCAAAGCCACCATCCATCTACTCCATACCTAGTGATGTCCCTGGTCTCCTGACCCTAGTCCCTAAGTGATGCACTGTCCCCACTCGAACTCCAAGGACAGGCCTTCCATTTTTTCCTCATATCCCAAACTCTTCTGTCCTGACTACCCTTTCTCTCCTACTTACTGTACTAGCTTAGGCTGGTCTCCCAAGGTCTTAGGAGGGTGTCTGGTGGAGAGGTCCTCCTGACTGTGCAGTGGCTCCCCTTTCTCTACCCTAGCACGTGCAGCCCCTCGTTCCAGCCTCCTTTGGGCTCTTCTCCCGCTCCTTTCTCTGGGCATTACCAGTCTGTTCTTCTGGTTCCTCAGCCCAGACTACTGCCTCCCTCAGAGATTGCTCACTTCAGATTCCATATGCCTGGAATATAACTCTGCACCTTCAGCATTTTCTACACTGTCTGTTCTCCAGTCCTCACTGCCTTTTCTTCAGGAAACTGCCCCTATCTTCCTCTTGATCTGTTCCATCAAGCACAGTTCCTCGTCCCACCTCAGCACATGGGTGATGGTCTGTTCACCCTCTCCTCGCCACTTGTATGGTTTTCTGTGCACTGGTTTTCTCTTCCCATGAAGTACAAGACTGTGTCTCTGTTTCACCCTGATTGCTCCAGTTGCCTAGTTTCAGAAGATGGTTTGTTTGTTTATGAATGAATGGGTAGATGAATAAATGAACAGTAAGAATTAAATGTAAGTCAGGCATGGTGGTGGATGCTTGTTATTCCAGCACTTGAGAGGCTGAGGCAGGAGAATTGCTGTGAGTTGGAGGCCAGCTTGGACTATGGTAGTGAGTTCAAGGCCAACATGAACTACATAGCGAGACCTTGACTTGAAAAATAAACACAAAAAAATTAAATATATTTGTCTGTAAAGCAGTTAATGTAATTCTTGATGGATCTCAAGTACTAATATTAATAGCTTTATTTTTAATTGACTTACTAGCTTGTAGTCATGCAGTGAAGAGAACAAACCACCAGGCTAGTTATTGGAAATACCATTCCTTGGTGACATGCTTTTTTAAATGCTGAGCCAGGTGGCATGGACCAACTCACAATCAACTTTGAAATATTTATTAACTCTTCTTTACTTCAACCCCTACTCATGTCAAAGTCATTATTTCTCACCTAGATTCTTGCATACCTGGTGTTCTTCTACCAATCATTTCTCTTTCCTTCTTGCCATCTTTAGATCATGGGCTTCTTAAGGGCAAGTAATGTCTCTTCCCTTCTGCCATATTCCAGTACTCACACCACACTGCCCAGGCCAGTGTTTGTTGAATGAATGAATGCATGAAAGAAATGAATGTTTCAAAAGTAGACTGTGGTAGTGTCTGAAGAGTTCATAAAAATCAGATGGCTATTTTGGTCTCAGTAAAATTTTGAAAAACTATACTTTGGGTCTTATTTTATGCTGGCCTAGACTGTTAGATTGCATTCAGTTTTAAATTATAAGGGTATTTTGGTGAGCTTTTGCAGGTCCCAGATACACGGGTCACTCTCACTTCTATTACACAATAAGTAGTATGAGTGTAGTTCCCGAACATCCTGTATTGACTGGGGCACAGTTCTTTGTCTGAAGTATGTGATTGTGATTTAAGAGCAGTATCCTCACTGGGCATGGTGGTGCACACCTGTAATCCTAGCACTCAGGAGGCTGAGGCAAGAGGATTGCCACAAGTTCAAGGCCACTCTGGGCTACATAGTGTTCAAGGCCAACCTGAACTGCAGTGGAGACTCTGTCTCCAAAAAAAACAAAACAAAACAAAAAAACAAAAAACAAAAACAGAGAGCAGCCTCTTTAATTAAGCAGCTACTTTGCCCTAAGTCCTGTTGTAGGAACTTTGCATAATATTGTACTCTTCCTAACAGCTTTGTAAGATAGGTTAAGATAACAATTTTATGGAAAAAGGGAAGCAGGTGACTTGCCTCAGACAAGTCAAGATTGAAGTGGGAGTTGAACCCAAGCCTGTGTGACCTGAGCACCTGTGGCATTGCCCTTGACTTTGTTGTTTTCTTTGGGTGAGTTATTTAAATAATAAAAATTGCCATTATCTTCATGCCAGCCTTTGCCCAATTTTTTAAGGAGTATTTTCTTTGCCACTTGTTGGCCTTAATTGGAGACCTGTGTAGTGAAATGTGATCACGAAACAGCAGCCTGTCTTTATTTAGTTGAGGGAACATACGGACAGAGCAGAGTTGAGGGCATGACTGTTGTAGATGCTGGGACCAGGATCTCACCTTTGCCTGCTGTACCCCATCATAGCTGGCTGCCCATTGAGCTTTCTCTCACCCCTGTTGTTGATGCAGCCTCACAGGACGAGGCACCAGTGCGTGGGGTACGTGGACAACATGTAGGTGCTGTTAGCTGCCTGTACTATCTCACCCTATACCCCTCATCTACAGGAGCATCGTCCTAGAGCCTGCTTCCTTCTCCATAGTTCCTTGACTGAGTGTCTCCTAAGTCCCAGGGGTGCAACAGGTACTGAGAAAGCAAAGGGGAGTGAGTGGAGTCCTTACTGCTCACCCTCGCTAGTTCACTCTGTCCTCTTCTGGGGCTTGGATCACTTTGCTTTCCCTGGTTTTCACTGTTGCAGCCTTAGTGCTTTAAATTTTGGGGGTTTTGTTTTGTTTTTTGTTTGTTTGTCTATTTGTTTTTTGTTTTTACCCTTTGTTGGAGAACTATCCCGGATATGAAAGGAAAAGTAAGGGACAAGGAGTCACAAACTGAGTCCGAATCATGTGAGTGGGAGAAGTGAGTTGACTTCTCTGAGCCTGTGCTGGCTGTCAGTGGTGGTGGCCATTTCTTCCCCAGCATCACTGCCTGGCTCCAGTGAGGTGCTACGCTCTGTTGGCTGCTGCCCAAGGGAAGCTGCTCTTTTTAGAGCAGAGCCACGGCCTGAGCGAGCACCTTTTGTTGCAGTTCAGTCTCTTTGTTCACACATAAGGCTTCAACATGGGATTTTTAAATGAAGCATTTCTAAGTATGTGTCTGGTCTATCAACAGATACAGAAGCTATGCTTCTGCCTTCTTTTCCTTGCCTATCATATATTGTATTCCTAAGAAGGAGCACAGGGGTGGATCCAGGTGCTATAAAAAGGAATGAGGCATGACCCCTATCTTCAGAGCATGCCTGGCCCTGCTGGGGAGACAGAGGCCTACATGGGACAGTGGAACATAGGTGCAAAGGTTGAATGGGGTGAAGTGACCCTGGGAGCCTGTGTGGAAGGCCAGCCGGCAAGTCCATACTTCCCCTGGAAGGCTGCAGCCATCGCTGAGGAGGATGGACCGTGGTGGCAGAGGAGGCATGGGCTGCAGAGGCCTGACAGAGGGCTGTCTACCTCTGGGCTGCCCTGGTGTTTTTTTTTTTGTTTGTTTGTTTGTTTGTTTGTTTTTACCTATTTGGCCTGTTGGGAATACCTGAATTGCACTGGTTATTAGATCTCTGATTCTTGCATTCACTTAGTATCTGCTTTGTCCCTCTGATGTGTTGAGGGGAAGTAATATCCAAGACCAGGAAAAGCTTCATCATTACCATCAGGGTTGAGAGTTGTTTTTGGTTGGCATTGTCTTGATTTTATCACCTTTCTTTAAAAAACTTTTTTTGGTCAGCTCTCTTGCAGAATGCATGGTACGACCCTTCATTCTCTGCAGTAAAAATGGAGAGGTGGTCGATCTGTTGGAAATCCAAACCTGAGCAAAATTCTATAGAGGAGGAGAAAACTTTTACATATAATATATTCAGATTTAAACAAGCAAACAGAAATGACAAAGGGTGTCATCCAGGCATATAGTGGAAATCCAGATGGCAGCCAGGTGGTGCAGGGCCAGGCTAGCAGCTGCTGTGGGTGGAGTGAGACCACCATGCTGGGTGTCAGGAGCTGGCCCTGTTAATGTTAAACACAAGTTGGCAAAGGAGAGCAGGGCTTGGGTCTGTGCAGCTAGTAGAGGCTGCTCTTGGCATATGTCCCACTAGGGGGTGGTCAGCACATCCGCAGACACTCCTGGAGTTCACACAGAATTTGTGTGGTGAGGTGGACAGACATTCTGCAGATAGATTTACACCTGTGTCACCTCTCAGAGACTCCATCTTGGGCCCGTCCAGTCTTGAAACTGTTAGGTTTGAATTTCATCTCAAACCATTGAGTAGGCATTTCTAAACCTCAGTTTCCTTATCTTTAAAGTCAGAACAATGTTCACAGAATATTTTGTGTTTCTCAGGGTAAATGCCTCTTCTACTTACAACCATTGTATTAGTAAGAATATAAGCAGTACCTTTAAACATTGACACTTGATGCTGGCAAAATTTAGACATTGCAGAACACCCAGGGCTAATGGTGTGTAACTGCTCAGTGGTTTATTAATGCATCGCCACCTACCCCAACTGCACACTGATTCCAGCCATTTGAGATCCAGACTGCAGAGCTTCTCTTAGCTGTTTGAGCGATCAGGCATCTCAACAGCTGTGCTCATCTACACTCAGGTAACATTCAGGGGCTTTTCTTCCATGTCCCTGCAGATCTCAAAACAGGAGTAATGTGACTGGTCCTAAAGAGACCTTGTAACTTAGTCTGTACTAGACATGGCCCTTAGTTGTTGGACAGGCCTATTGCAATGGCAAGCTTAGACATCTGTGAGAACCATCACTCAACTGAAGAACTGAAACACTGCTAATAAATTGCACCTACCTATTCTCTTATCTCATCCTAATGATTTCCTGCCACAGGCCACCCATCTCCTAAAATGGACTGACCATTCATTCATATTCTTTTTTTCTCTTCTCTTCTCTTCTCTCTCAGCTCTCTCTTTTCTCCCTCTCTGTATTGCCATACCCCTTTCCCTTATGTCTTTCCATCCCCATCGTGTGTGTGTGTGTGTGTGTGTGTGTGTGTATGGTTTGCATTTCTCATCTATCATTGTGTTGCTAAGCTAAGGTCCACCCATTTTATTGTATGTAGCTTTGGTTCATTTATGTTTTCTCTTACACGGTATTTGGTTGTGTGAATATTCTGCAATTTGTTTACTTGATGCTGGGGTTCTGACTGCTTCCTCCCTTTTGCCCTTCCTCTTTTTTTTTTTTTTTTTTTGGCTATTATAATCAGTGCCTTTTCAGAAATTCTTCTATTTATCACTTAATTCTCAAGTAGTTGCTGGGTTGTAGATAGGATGTGAGGTGATCCACTTTAGATGACAACACTAAATTGTTTTTCAGGTTGGTTATGCAGCCACTAGAGAACTCATTGCTCCATATCTTCCCAGTGGGTGGTATTATCGTCTTTTTAACTTTTGCCAACACAGTAGATATAAAATGATATCTTACTGAGCTCTTTATTTGCCTTTACTTGAGGTTGAGCATCTCTGCAATATGTTTATTGGCCTTTTATGCTTCCTTTGTCAGATAAGATGCCTGCTCTTCATGTATTTTGCCCATCTTCTGTTTTCATACTGACTTACCAGAATTTTTATGTATTCTGGTCCTTATCCTCTTCTTGTTGATTATGAATATCTCCCAGTTCACAGATTGTCTTCAGTTTCATTAGTGTCTTCTGATGGCAGAAGTCTTAATAGCAATGTACCCAAACTTCTGATACTTTTTAATGCTTAACCTTTTCTGTATCTTCATAAATTCTCCTCTACTTTAAGCTCAGAAGGATTTTCACTTACATTTTCTTTTCAAGTTTTCAGAATTTGCTCTTGACATTTAAGTTCTTCATCCATCTGGAGTGTGTTTTTTGACTTGGTATGACTAAGAGTCCAATTTCATTTTTTTTTTCCTATGGATAAACAGTTTTTCCAGTTCTTCATATTTCTGGGCTATTCTGTTCAAAAAATCAGAGTTTCATAGATGCAGTGGTTGTATGTCTAGGGTTATCTGTACCATTGGCCAGTTTATCTCTGCCCTATTACCATACTGTTTTTTTTTTTTTTTTTTTTGGTACCAGTAATTGAACCCAGGACCCTGCATTTTCCAGGGAGGTGCTGTGCTCCTGAGCTATATCCCTGGCCCCATACTGTCTGAATTACCACAGCTTTACCAGCTTGTTTAGCTGATAAGACAAGGCCCTTTCTCATTCTTCACAAGTGTCTCAACTATTGTTGCCCGCCTTGTTCTTTCATCTATAAGATTCCAGAGGATAATTGAGGTATAATTTATATGCAATAAAATTACTCTCTTTGAGTATAGTTGTGTGCTTCAGCAAATGCATCTGTTCATGTAACCACCCGCACAGTCAAGACAAAACACTTCCATACCACCCCAAAATTCCCTCATCCCATTTGTAATGAATGTCCTCCCTCCACCAACCCCAGCCCTAGTTCTTTGCAACTACCTCTCTTTTCTGTTGATTTTTTTATCCTTTAATTTTTAATTTTAATATCTGCATATTAAAATGGCCTTTCTCCCCTTCACTGGAGTTAAAATAAATCTGTAGCTCAATTTCAGAAAGAATCTGTGTCTGACATAGACTACTTACAAGACCTCAGGTGGCTGTTTAGGTTCTTGGATGCTCAGTCCTTCTATCTTTGTGCTTCCTGGAACATCCCTTCCTCGTGTGGTTGTTGTAAATCTTACTGTGTGTGCAGAGTGTCTGAGACAGTGTGCCAGGCCAGTGTAGCCAGGAGTGAATGAGATTGTTACATGAGAGGAACCAACTCACTTGCCTACAGGGAGACAGGGTACACTCCCAACGTATTTGGTTCCCCCAATGACTTTGACACAGTGACAGGACTAAGCAATGCCCTTGGGTAATTTCCCTGATATATTTGGAAAAGGTTGGGGTTCCCAAGCAGCAGCTCCATGCTGCTTCTAACGAGGATCTGGTCTCGCTGAAGGAAACAGTTGACGGACAATTCATTTTGCTGATTCATCCATTAGAGGAGTGGCTTTGAGCCAGAGATTGGTGCTTAGATTAAAGGCAGAGAGCTGCAAAGCTGCTGGCACTTAAAGGAATGTTGGCAAATTATTCCCATGTGAAGGCTAGCCGTGAAAAGTGGGTTGTTATGTTTCCCTTTTTAAGTGATCCTAATTCCAAATGTGCTCAGATAAATTCCCTCACTATGTTAGTGAGTTGTTTGTAGCATTTGTCCACAGGGCGAAGAGTAGAATGTTTGGAAACAGTTTGATACTGCTAAACAGATTGTTCCTCTCCTTTCTGGCCCTGTCATCACCTTTGCTGAGTTGGGGCATATTGACCCAGGCCTACTTTTTTACTTAGTAATCCAAATTAAATTCGTGAGATTATTGCAAGGGCCATCTTTCTTCTGGGCGTGCTTCAGAATAAACCTTCCACACGAGTGAAATGTAAGAAGGAGATCCAGGAAGTGCTTATTTGCCAGCAGTTGGTAGGACCAGCAGGTCTCATTATAGACCACATTGATAGATTACTACATTGAAGTCGCTCATCTCTGGGCTGGCTGCCTTCACCATGTCATCTCCTTGTGAGTCACAGCATGCTGGTTTGAACTCATGTTTCAGCACCACACTTTACTTATCTGGGAGACTTTGCAGAAGATGAAAATTCTTTTATACTTAGAGGATTATTTTCCTTTTTTCTTTTGAACTGTAGAGTGAATTTTTGAAAAGTAGAGCAGACTTTCTAATAAAAATTTGTGGATTTTTCTTTTTCTTTTTAGATAGATAAGTTTTTAAAACACAATATTCTATAAATGGTTGTACTGAAAAGTTTTAGTCAAATCTGGTCCACTTGAGGATTAAGAAGTATCAAGTATTGGACACGCACAATGTCTCCTTCTTCTCATACAGCTGTCCCTCTCTTGGATTGAAGGTCCCTAATACATTAGAGTCCCCTGTCTATTTCTGCATGTTTGTTTCCACTGACTGCCCTCTACCATGCATTCATTCACATAATACTTATTGAAAACTACTGTGTACCAGGAGCTTTGCTAGGTGTGGGTATACAGATTCCGTTTCTGATGTCATATTACTGGGGTAGCTATCCAGGTATCAAGTCTGCTCCTGACCACATAATGCTCCACTTTTCATTGCTGGCGAGGCTCTTACTGTTTCACTGCTGGTGTGGGGAATAACTTTTGACAGGGCAGCAGGCTAGGAGACCATGTACCCAAATTGCATGCTTCAGCTTGTGGGCACCCATCCACCCCAGATGTTTCACCACTTCACTCCCACATACCAGTGTGTTCCAGCCACAGTCTCCAATGAGGGGGAGAGCATGGGATTAGAACAGAACTGACCTGGCTGGAGCTAGGGGTGTAGTTCAGTGGTAGACCACTTGCCTAGCATCCTTAGCACTGTAAAAACAAAAAACAGACCTGACCTGGTCTTAGTCTGAAACATTCACATGGTGGTCAAGGAGAAAATAAGCTCTAGCTTT
>RJWM01047081.1:0-12050 GCA_004363535.1 Dasyprocta punctata
TGTAGGAGGGAGAAAAGATAACTTCGCTAAAATTGAACCCTCAATATACTTTGCCTGGTAAAATACAGGGACTACTTCTCAGCTTCAACTTTAGGATGAATAGTGAAGTAAACACACAGGTTAGAAGTACAGCTAGTTTAGGGATGTGTTCTGTTATAGTGTGTTCGGATGACCCCTCCACTCAAGCCTCATGTAATCAGGGACTTGCTGAGTCTGGCATTCATGATTGGTTTGTTGTCTGGTGCTGGGATTGGTGGTGTGAGTGCTGCACTTGCCCAGGAGTGGAGCCAGCACACAGTGTAAGGGCAGGAAGAAGGCATGTCTTTTCTGTCTTGCTCGGTTTGTGCTTTGCTGTTTGCCGTGGCCATGAATGGTTGTCCCATCACACTGCTTTACAGCCAGCTGAGTATGGACTGAAACCCCCATGAACTGTAAGAAATAAACCTTTTCTTCCTTCATGTTGGGCTTCAGGTATTTTGTCTCAGCAATGAGAGAAAAGTAGCTGAGACATGTGCATTGTGAATTTGGTCTTGATAACCTTAGGTAATGGTCACATGAGTAAGTCGAAAGTCTCTACTGGCAGTTCTTGAGTCAGAAATTTAAGTGAGAGGTCAAGGTAAGAGCTAGGGATGCAATCGTCTGCATACAACATTGAGTTCGCAAGCACCAAGGCACAAATTAGACATGAAACAGCACAGTGTCAAAGTATCACAATACAGTTCAGTGGCTCACCAACATGTGTTAATTTCATTTAATGAAAAAGAAAAATATTATAGGGAAAATGTTTCATAATATAACATTAATATATTTTGTTTATACCAATGCAGTGATAAAATACAGTTCACCATTTTGATTTATGGAGAAAAGTACTATGAAGACAAATGTACCTAGGTATAAAAAAACTATAGTAATGTTCTGGAGATTGAACTAAATAGTAACAATCAATTTTTAGAAAGTAAGCCAAAGGCAAGACTGAGTTTTAGGGTAAGGGATCCTAAGATTTGTTGTTCGCTCAAGATATACAGTCACAAGTATAACATGCCCATGAATGTGCATGGTGTTATGCAGCACATATACTATTATTGATAGACTCTGAGCTACCAAGCATACATTCCTTGCAGTTGGATGTGTTTTATCCACAGCATGGTGACAAGACATACATTTTCTAGTCCAGCTTTCTATACATGGATCTATTTTGTCAGCCTTTTGAATTGGTACATCTTGGATATGCTCAATAATCACATTCACTGTGGGAAATTTGTGCCTGTATATGACATATCATAGTTTCCTAGTTTTTCCCAATCCCCTCCTCGTCTTCAACCCCTCCTTCCCTACTTTTTTTGCAAAGCATTGTTTCCACTTTATGCTTTTTTTCTCATTTTTTCTTTTCTCTTCCACCCCCCCAATTCCCTTTCCCTTTGAACAATTTCTTCCTATTTCACGATATCTATTATACATTCTGATTCTTAGCTACGCTTTCAGTTTCTCACACCAGAAAGACAATGCAATATTTACACATATGTGTCTGATTTATTTTACTAAAGAGTAAGATGTCAAGTCCCATCCATTTAGCTATAAATGTCTCAAGTTTATCTTTCTTTATTGCTGAGTACTACTCCATTGTATAAAAAATACCACATCTTTTTTATTCATTTGTTGATGGTTGTTTGGGTTGTTTCCAAGATTTAGCTATTACAAACTGTGCTGTAATATATGTAGGTGTACATATATTACTGTGGTATGATGCTTTTAATTCTTTTGGAAAAAATACCAAAAAGGGGAATAACTGGGTCAAATGGGATCTCTAGTCTTAGTGTTTTGAAGAATTTCCACACTGATTTCCACAGTGGTTGCA
Source organism: Dasyprocta punctata (assembly GCA_004363535.1). Classification (NCBI taxonomy): domain Eukaryota; kingdom Metazoa; phylum Chordata; class Mammalia; order Rodentia; family Dasyproctidae; genus Dasyprocta; species Dasyprocta punctata. Next base: position 1,856 of record RJWM01047081.1, read on the forward strand.
CCAGTCTGCACTCTCACCAATAGTGGAGAAGAGATTCTTTTTCCCCAGAGCCCCATCACCATTTATTACTGGTTAATTTCTTGATGGTAACCGTTCTTTCTTCAGTGAGATGTTATCTCAGCCTTGTTTTAATTTCCATCTCTCCAATGATCAGTGATGTTGAACAATTTTTCATGTATTTGTGGTTGTCTTCTTCTGAGAAATGTCTACTCATTTCAGGTGCCGAGTTTTGGATTGAATCTTTAAATTTGGGGGGGCTCTGATTTTTTCAATTGTTTATATGTTCTAGATATTGGAAAAAATCTCAGTTGTTTCTTTATTCATGAATCTTATCAATTCTCTCACTCCTGCCTAAGGGGATCAATTAAAAGGTAATAAGGAGAAATGTTAATTTAGCTGTCATAATCCATTTTTCTTTGTTTAGAACCAGTATTATCATTTTTAGAAACAAAAATATAAAATTATACCACTTAAGTCTTCATCATTTTCCATACAGATGCAAGGAATAAAATGTCACAGCATTCACTCAAGAATTTCTAAAACAACATTAGTGTCTCCTTACTATTTAAGAGTAACAAAGAACCTTTCTCTATTTAGGTGACTAACCACATGATTCTCCAGGTCTCCAAACTGGGCAAGTAAAATAAGGATAACAAATACACTCTTGAGGCCCTGGGTGCCAATTCTATCAATAATAAAAAAATAAAATTTGTATGTTATTCATATTTCTTTAAGTACTTTCCCTATTTCCTGTCTCAGACTTCTCTTCATGATGAACATCACAGGAATGTTTTCAGTTTTATTTGTGAGTAGATATAGTATTTAAAACTTCTTTAAATTTAGTCTGATCAGCTATTATTCCTTTTTTAAAGTTTTTAAACCACTCTCCTTTTATACTTTGACAAACTTTGCTGGAGGAATGACTATATTTCTTTAACACTGCAAATAATAGAGTTGACTGTGTATTTGAGTAAGTTGACAGCTTCACTTAGCAAACACCCTACATTCCAAAAAAAGAAAAAAAACCTTACTGACAGTTGGCTGACAATGGTTGAGATGACACTGAAAAAATTTCAAGCAGCAGCAAAAACAGATTTAAGCCAGCACACACAACAGTGAAAGCCTCTTCTTTTTAAATGATACATAAAGAAAAGCAATAAAAGAGAAGGCGGCAACATACCCATTAGGTACAGCACAGAGTCTCGGCCTATTGCAGCAAGTTATTTACAAAATCAAGTTATAGTGCATCCTTTGTCCTTACCAGCAGGTGCAGCTATTAAGCAGGAAACATTCAAATATAATATGGCCTTGAGGGAAAAAAGTAAATAGACAGTTTTCTTTCTCTTCTATTGCAAATGCCTAACACCAGTGTGATAATTTAATAATTCAATTTTGTTTGCCAGGAAAAATTAGCTATTTATTTAGAGTCTTGAAATCACTAAAGTCTGAAGGCTTACATGGGAATCAAATCTCATGTCACATGTTTACTTAAGAGAAATGCCTTTTTTGTTTTTCTTTTTGTACTATTAGTTTTCCTTCAAGTATTTCATAAAAACCTGTAAGTGGAATATTTGCTTAAGGCGAGTGGAGTCAGTTATACATCTCATTTTTCATAAGGGAGCACTCCAGTGTATGGTGAAAGTATCCTTTTCACACTGAAACTGACTGGAATGTAACTGTGGCATCACAACGTGAACAAGCACTGGATGGCGGGATTCATACAACGATCTTGATGCAGGAGGATGATGGACCAGTGGATGTGGAAAGTACACAGTGCATGGACAGTGTCTTAAGACTGTTGTGAATGGAAAAGAAGAAGAAACCAGGGAGCATGAATTTAAGGAGCAGAAAGACCTATCAGATAAAACTGCAAAAGAGATAGGATGCACGTTAGCAGTAGTAACATTGCATAAGAATGGTAGGAAAAGAAAGAATGATCAACTGTGTCAAATGCTAATTGATAATCTGCGCTCTGGGAGGGTGGGGCAGGAGGATTATGATTTTATGCTCAGTCTGGACAATTTAGCAAGACTCAAAATAAAATTCAAGTAGGGGATAGAGTTGTGGATCACTGTGTAGGCCACCTTGTTGAGTTCAAGAAATAGAAGTTAGTTTCAAGCAAATTGGTAAAATAAAGCCAGACTGCAGTGGGTTGAGTCAACATAAAAGGGAAATTAAGAATAAACTTTTAGGAAGTATCTTGGATGCAAGTGGAGGAAACAAGTTAGGGCAGTGATGAATCTAAGGGGAAACAGGGAATGAAATATCTCAGTTAAAAGACAAGAGAAGGAAAACAGAAACCTAACATTTTATGAAACAAAGTCCATGTTCTTGGAGGAGTTAGGAAAGGTGATCTTTGCAGCTCAGTTGAGAGGATTGATTTTGATTCTCCATTGAAACACAGCAGAAAGAAGATGAAGATGTGCGCAGACATAAGTAATCTGTGCTTTGCTTGGAGAGCACAGGCAGAGTTTCTATCTCACGTTTTCAATGAAAATAGGCAACAGCATTTGCTGAGCATGGGAGTTGCAGGAAGCAGGTATCTTGAGTTAAGTCTCAGAGAGAGACGCCGACAATTTATAGGAGCTGGATATCATAATATTGTCCTGATCCTATCCACAATGCTTCCCTGCACAAGTGATGGAACTAACTTATAACTAATTTTTGACAAGAAAGAATGACAGAAGAACAAGAAGCTGATAAAGTGCGTATTCATGAGAAAGTACTTGAAATGGTTGTAGGAGAGTAGTCTATGCAAGCTGGAAGGTCAGTCTGTTTTGTCTGTATGATGCCACAGTTCATCACAGTTGTATCTGTATGACGTCACAGTTTGTCAGAAGGCAGTACATAGTAGGTGCAAAATAAACAGCACTAGAATGACAGATGTCATTTAATAGCTAGCAGAAACAAATGTCTGTGTTTGATGACAGTAAAATTAGTAATTGTAATAGAAACCTGTGAATAACAACAATAGCAACCAATTATTAAATGTTTAAACTAAGTGTGATCAAAATATATGGTGAATGTTTAAATTTTAAAAATAATTATTAACAATAAAAGACATATTACCATTAATCTCCTTCAGAGTACACCCTTTCTTTGAACACACCTATTCCATTCCTCTTGCAACTGTCCAGGACAGCTGTGGAAGTCCTCTTTGTGTCTTTATGAGGCGTAATAAATATCCAGCGATTGCTGCTGAGTACAACTCAAAAGGAAAGGTAGGTTTCCAAAAAATTTTGATGTATGTGCTTGCTTCAGCAGTACATATTCTAAAAATTTTTGGTGTGTCCTCATCTAGCTTATTCACCAGATATAGTTCCTCCCAGGAATCAAAAAGAAAACTAAACATTTTGAATCAATTCAGGACATCTAGAAGAGATAGGCATGATAGTGCCACTAATGACGCTCATGAAAGAAGACTTCCAGAACAGCTTCAGAAAGTGGCAAGAAGGTTGGGGCAAGTGTATTTGAATAGAGGGAGATTATTTTGAGGGTGTAAATGACAATGTGTCTTTACCATAATTTTAAAAATTACACATTAACTATATTGTTCAGTTACATCTTTTATTTGCCATGTACCGCTTTGTGCTCTCAAATTATCTGACTTAATTCTCACACAAGTATATGAGAAAGATAATATTGTCAATACAATTTTATGAGATAGGTATAGAGATATCAAAAACCTAACCAGAGCTGCATAGATAACAAATGAAGGAATGAGGTTTTGAGTCAGGTAATCTCATTCCTGGGCTTAGAGTCTGCAGAGGAGTGATAGAAGCAGGATGGGAAAACATGCTCAGAAGATGATTTAGAAGTTTAAGATTGATTTTATACTCCCATTTTTCCTCTTTGATCCTTTCCTGCTTAGTGTTTCCATTCAATATCTAGTGTACAAGAGGGATTTGAAGATAGGTTGCATGATAGATAGTATAATAAACAGATTTGATGAGAGATTCAGTGAGGTTGTCTGCTGAATACTATTAAATCATTTAAAATATTGACACAGTTTTTGAAACTTTTATTCTGGCATTTGATGATAAAGACAAAATATAAATTAGATATCAATGATCAAGCAACGATGGCAACCTTGATACATAATCTCTTTTTCTTCAACATTAGCGTATTTATTACATTCAGGTTGAGCATGGTCTGTTGTCTTCATGACCTCAGAAAATTTTCTTGCAGTATGCTTTGATGTATTGTACTGGTACCTGGACCCACAATGCTGTTTTATCTTGATGGATTATAATAAAGGAAAATTTTATTTAAGAATGGGGAAAAAGGTTTCACAATTTCTTGACAATAACATACTTTATATTAGGGAATGCAAACAACTACTGTCCTACTTTAATGTTGTTGGGAAAAAGATAATTCTGTGAATAAAAACAAATCAGCAGTGGGCAATGTGTTACTTCTCTTATAAATTGCATGCTGGTGTCTACCCTCACAATGTTAAAAGTCATGGTATTAAAGTATTTGAGATCTATGGTAATTTATAAAATTAAATGGAATTTAGATCGAAATTATGCTTGAAATGTTATGTTCCTCTTCTTACTTACAAATATCCCTGATATTTTCAGCAAAGGTGCTATTATTTTAACCAACCTCAAATCCTTGAGATAAGACATTTTTTCATCCACACAGGTTTGTGTCAGTTTTAGTAAACCATTAATGCAAACTAAAATCTGAAAATATGAGTTTTTGGAGATTAAATTGCAAACAATTTAATTTGAGTATCTTAACAGGTAAGCAATTAACTGTCTAGCATAACCTTGTGTGCTACTTTAGTTTTTCCACAATATTTTCGCTCACATTTACACAATTTAGAAGATAGTAAACTACTTAAAAATTTAGCAAATATGTTTGAGTAATAAATCTATAGAATAAAATAATAGGTACTATAGACCTTTTTTTCCTGTGAATATTAGTTTCCTGTGTGTGGGAAAAATCTTAGAAATTTTATATCAAAGATTTCCAATTAAATATATATGGCTTTATGGTATTTTTATTAGTACATATTTGCAGTATGTGCATTCTACAAACATCTTGGGAAGTGGGTACGTGTACATGCTACAGCTCATTTCTGGGGGGATCTCATTGCCCTTTCATCTCTGCTCCCTTCCTCTTCTTCTAGTTCCTGAATTCCAGTTTTCATTCTTGTTAATATAATTAATCTTTGCTCATATTCCTGGCATATAATGTTTACATTCACTGAAGTTATTAGTTTCCTGTACATGGCATATCTTTATTCTACTTTTCCCCTTCCCCTGCTTACCACCTCTTTCCCTTGTTCTCTTGGACCCTTTCTCTACTACTTGGCTATAAAGAATGGCAAATTTGAGATATCTGTAGAAAAATGCATGCATCTGGAAAGTATAATGTTAAGTGAAATATGTCAGGCAGATGAGTGTAAATATATGATATGTTATCACTTAATTAAGGTAAAGTACGAACAAACAAAAACGATGGATATAAGGGAACAGGGGGGATGAATCTATGGCATTCTTTGAATGCTATGTATTGAAAGTTTATCAGAAAAAGCAAAACAAATCAAACAAACAAAACTAATACTTTGTTTTTCAGCCTATTCAAATATAATTTAGAGAATGAGAACACAGTAAGTAATTCTTAGTACTAAGAGATAGTATGAAAAGTTTAATTCGAGCTACAAATTAATTGCAATTATAATTGAATATTATGATATTGGATTTGAACATGTTCTCTAAAAAGTAAATGAGAAAATAATTACAGATACTGGAATAATCTTGAAAATAAGAATGTACACATATATGTAGAATCTACGAAAAAGACAAAATGCTCTGTTTCTCTTTGTTACTTCATTTCTGTTATTCATGGAAATCAATATCATGTCAAATTCCAAATCACATTTTAAAATTTTATTTTAAAAGTTTATTTTTAATACAAAATAATTCAGACCTACTTCAAAACATTAAAAAACATGTTAAAGTTGATGTAAGACAGAACAATCACCAAAGTGCTTCCCAGATAAAGCTTCTGATAGAATTTTGGTGTGTTTCCTTCAATAGGTTTTTTTTTTCCTTTTTCTTTTCTTTTTTGGGAGGGAGGGAGGGGTGGTGCTTCAGCACTGATGAGCACACTTCTCTGCCCTGGGAAGCCAAAGCCTCTTATCTCAAGGCTGGATCCCATCTGACAGCCTGGAGCCATGGCTCTTCCTCCCACTGCTGGCTCCACTGTGTTCGTGGGAGTCATAGTGTTATAGGCAGCTGAGTTAAATAGAAATATTATAGGCAGTCAGATAGGGCTGGGCCCTAGCAGGAGCCAGTGCAGAAGACCAGATACCCTGCAACTGTGGGGAAGACAGACACCTCCACTGTGGGTCGGACCTCAAGACGAAAGATAAAACAAATGCACCCTAAGGATAAACATCAGGGATTGATATTCTAATTAGGTCTCTATCACCCTGAGGAGGCCAGGAATCACTAACCCAGCCCCCTACAGGAAGAGTCACTGCTCTATATGCATGGACCCTTGCTACATGACTGGCTCCCCCACTTCTCCCCAATTAATCAATTTTACCTGAACAATTAATCTTATTGGTTGACCATAGTTCTGTCCCGCCTCATGTCCACCTTGCGAGTTCCCACATTTTCCCCACCTTAGACCTGCCTCACTTTGTAGTTTTGCTCTATAAAAGTCCCTAGAAAAGACAGAGTCTTTGGCAACCCACTCAGGACCCCTCTGTCTCTCTCTCAGACAGAAGCTTTCTTTCTCTCAATAAATATGTTCAGCTCTTAACCTCCATTGTTCCTAAAATTCATTCGTCGATTTTAGAAAATGTGAACCTTACCAGACATTTAGTAGATTAGGAGTTTCTTTCCCCTATATCAACAGGGGTTAGGGACAGGGGACACAGCACTGTTGACCGTCACCTAGCTTCAAAGATTATTCATCAGTACCTCAGCTAACCCTATGTACATCACTTAGAACCAATTGAAGGGAAAAGGAAATGACCTATCCAGCTCTGTACAGATCAGTACATGGAGATGGGGCCAGATTTAGCCAAAGTGAAGATAACTGCTCTTTGTGCAAGCAGAGTCATCCAAGTGGTCCTCCACAAAATACATCACTTTTTTTTGTCAAGTTTGATTGATGTGACTACTGAATACCAACTCCTGTGCTATTACTTTTACACTGTTAGTGCGAGAAGAAAACTGTCTAGCTCTAGTACATAAGCAACCATTTCTTTAACACTGGTTGTTCCACCATCTCCTATGTCATTTAAAGCTGGATCCAGCAATTAAGGAAGCAGTAATAAAGGAAGAAAACCCTGAAATAAAGGTGGAAGGGCAGCACTGAGGTGGGAGATTAGGTTTTTGGGCACATGGGCATAAATGACCATAACCTTCCAATCACAGAGATCCAGACACCTGCAGAAAGATGGTTCCCCAAATCTACACTGCTTCAATAGGCTTTCAAAATTTAGTTTGATTATGGAATTTTTGTCTTTGACCCTTTTTTAATTTTTGAAATTGTATTTTGATTTTCTAAAAGCAGCACTTAGAATAGGTTTGTAGTAGAAAGCAGAACAACTTTAGGCCCTTATCAGGTCTAAGTTAGGTTAGGTAGAAGGCAAAGGAAGATAGAATAAGAAGTAATAGTGGATTCATTTGGATAGTCTAGATTGATATTGATTTATGCTATACACATGTTGGCTTGGTGATGCTACAGTAAGTGGCTCTACTCCTCATAGACACTCAGGCACCCAGGCTGGTGGAGGCCTGGCCACCTGGCACATTGCTGGACACCATGCTGGAGTGAGAGGTGGGGAATTACACATGAGCTTTGGCTGCTTGAGCCAGGAGAGTCCTGCCTTCCTGCTGCCGTGTTTTCCTTGACAAGAGTGATTGCATGGGTTACTCTAAAGCCAAAGAGACTGACAAATACAGGGAAACCAAAGAAATATTTGGTGAGTGTCACATTCTATAACACAGACAGGGAAACGAAATGCAGAGATTTGTGTTTGTGTAGTTGTGTAAGAGTTAAAGTAGCAAGTTTGAAGATTTTTGCAACTTCTCTGATGTCTCATCTCCTTTTTAAACAAGATAACATTTGCTATCTTTGAATATTTTTGGCAATTATGTACATAATTAAAATGTCTTAAACGTGATTTAATCATTTTATTTGCTTTTCTCTACAGATTTATATACCCAGAATAAGTATTTGAAAACCTTTAGCCCACTATATTGGTCTGTCACTTAAAGTTTATCCATGAGAGAACCTGCAATTACTGGCCTATGAACAGTTATTTGGATACATTAATTGTATATCCTCAAAAAATAGTGTCTCGTAATTTTGTCTTTACTTTGGTGGAACTACATCCCTCATGTTCTCATAGTCATGACTTTCAGTTCCACACATAATAGAATTCAAGTTCCTTTATATGGCATAAGTTTCCCCAATATCTAGACTTCGTTTACTTCTCCTTTGGCTTTCTACCTGATATTCTATATACTTGAAGTATTTTTAGTCTTTCCAAAATACCACACTGTTTTTTCCTTTGGTAATTTTTGCTTAACTAGTTTTTGCACGGATCCTCTTTCTTAATGCCAGTCTCTTTTTTCTCTGACACGTCTTTATTTCCTCATGAATTCCTAGTAATTGCCCACACTTCAGATGTTATGTTTTTCTGGAGCATCATCTTGTCTCATCTGTGGACAGCTCTGTCTTCTATCCACTATATTACAACAGTCTTTATATGTTCATCCCACACAAGAGTTCAAGTTATCCAAGGTCTAGCGATAGGTCTAATTTATGTAATGACTCCAGCACTTACCATACTCACGAACTTGTGTCTGGGAAGGATTATTCACTGGAATCAGTAAGTGCAACACTCTGGAAGATTTTCAGTCTTTTCTTTGACACAGTCCCCGATGGGCACCTTTCAAACCATTCTGTCCTCTTAATGTTATTAATTCAGTATGAACTCTTGTAAAGTTGGAGGTTGAACACAACATTAATTCAGAGTGATGTTAAACAGGAGGAAATTTTGTACTGTGTTGCTTTCTGCACTGTGCTATCTGCATCCTGGGACACAGAGGTTAGTTAACCTCAAAGTGTGCCTTTGGTAGGTGCATTTTGCTCCCTCCTGCCCTAGTAGGGTTTGTAAATTGCCATGCCTTTCCAAGAGCCAGAAGTGTAGATACTAAAAAAATGAATTATTAATGTCTGATTTTCACAGCAATGGAATATTTTTGCTCAAAGAGTCACATTTGTCCCATACTTTCAGGCATTCTTTATTAATATAAACTCTTTATTAATATAAAATTCATTAGTAAGGTGTCTTTTTGAACCACAGGTTTACTGACTTCAATAAACACACTGTTGTTATTTCAAATAAGCCTACGAGTTCAGTTTGGAAAGTTTGTGGTCTGATTAGAATCAAAACTACCACCAAATAGTGACAAGTAAATGTATAAGTAAGACTAAACATTTCCTATGTAGTAAATGTAGTTTTACGGTAAATTCGAAGTGGCACTTATTTCTTTCTAAAAGAGGGTCTCTTTTATCAGGATAGATCACTGCATGGCAAAGGGAACAATATAGTGGAAGACAGTGCAAATCTTTTTGTTTTCTTCCATCTTAAAATTCTTACATTTCTCAAAACCACTTGTGGGTTTACAGTATTAATTATACTATTTTCCTTCATTTGTATCATGCCTAGATGATTTAGTTCAGATGGCATAGAAAGTATCTCTGTACTAATAATTTGGCATTTTAAAAATCTAATTATTCAGAATTTGAAAAAATTAAATGGGTGTTATGGCTGTTGTCCAGATACCCACCAAAGCCTCATGTGTGGTCATAGGTGGGGTGTTCCAGAAGTGGTTGGATCTAGAGTATGTGATGCTGGGATGAAGTGTGCAATGCTGGGATCAAGAGTGTGTGTTTACTAAATTGGTCTACTGATTGATTTGGCATAGTTTTGAATGTGGATAATGGAAAGGCCCACCATGGACGTGAGTGCTACTCATCCTACTGGTGTGTAGCTTGGATAGAATATAAGGGACAGAAAGAGGGATGCTGTCATAGTTTGGTGTTTCTTTGCTACTTTGCCTTCTTGTCCATCATGAACTGTTCGTTCTCCATGATGCCTTCTGCCATCCACCCTGTCAACTATGGACTGAAACCTCTATAAACTGGCAGCTACAAT
>RJWM01047082.1:0-12050 GCA_004363535.1 Dasyprocta punctata
GTATCTATGCTAGTTGTTTGCTTGTCTCTTTTGCTTGTTGTTTTTACTATATATGTCATTTTTTTGTAGTTGTTGATGTAGTTTTTGTTTGTTTTGTTTTTCTTCGCTTAAATAAAATTAAAAAAAAAAAAAAAAAAAAAAAAAAAAAAAAAAAAAAAAAAAAAAAAAAAAAAAAAAAAAAAAAAAAAAAAAAAAAAAATTATCAAACTTCCCACAGTCTGTAATAAATAGATATTTTAAATATCTTCAGAGAAAAAACGATATTTCATATGAAGAACAAAGTATAGAATCTCAACGATATATCATAAACATTGTAAGTCAGAGAAAACAAAGAAACATCTTTGATGTGTTAAAAGGACAAAAGCAAAACACAAGTGTCCCTCAGTGCCTGTGGAAGACTGGTTCCAGGACCACTTTCACACCCCTTGTGGATACCAAAATTGCTGAGTATTCAAGTCTGTTCTATAAAAGACATAACTTTTATACATAACGTATTTGCATCCTTCTATATGTTTTAAATAATCTGCAGGATATTTCAAATATCCAACAATGTAAATCCTATGTGAACAGCTGTCACACAACATTGTGTAGGAAATGATTGAAGAGTAAGTTAGGTGTGTTGTTATACAGGTGCAAATATTTTTCTGAATATTTTGAGTCATGATTGGTTGAATTCACAGAAGTTGAACCAAGGAACGTGGAGAACTTGCTGTAAGTGACAACCTAGGATTCTATCAAGTAACAATTTTGTTTAAAGATGAAGATAAAATGAAAACATTCAAAAATAAAAAATAACAGAATTTATCAATTCCAGGCTTTCACTGGCAGACAAGTTAAAGGAAGCCATATAGGAAGATAATAGACCCCTGATGTAGAAATGTATCTTTCAAAGAAATATGACATACCAGAAATGACACCTATGAGTTTATATACAAGAATTATAATTTAATTTTATAAAAAGATAGCTAGCAGAAGTTAATGATGTACTCCAGATTTTATAAACATTTATAAAATGTAATAGCACAAAGGATGGGAAGTAAGAAAGTATACTAATGACAAGTGGTATAATATCACTAGGTAATAGAGTGTATTAACTTAAAAATGTGTATGATGTATTTTAAAGAATCATGCAAAGTAACACAGCTAATAAAGCAATAAACAAAATAAAATGAATATTTAAAAATGATTTTCAAGAGAAAATAAAAAAAGAATAAAACAATAGAAAGAAAAATAGAAAACTGGTAAGATGAAAGATTTAAAGATAAACATAAATAGTCACATACTCAAATAATCTAAAGACTATTAGATTGAATAAAAAGATCTGTCTATATGCTGACTAGCAGAAATGTAGTGTATGTATAATATTCTCAGATAAAAATAAATTAATGGTGAAAATTAGATATTAATATTAATCAAAATAAAAGGATAAACTGTATCAGGAATAAAGAGGTCATTTTGCAAGGATAAGATTTCAATGTATGAGGAGGATCCAAGAATTCTAAATTTCCATGTATCTGATAAATTTCATAATATGTTTAATAAAATTGAGGACAATATCAAGTAGAAATAGCTCTCTCTTGGTAATTTAGAAAAAATTGACAGAAAATATGTAACAATATTAAATTATTTAACTGACTTCAATAGAGCACAACCAAGCAGTAGCATTAGAGCATACACATAATCCATATGCTAGACCAGGGTTAGGGTAATTCAAACAGTAATAACATTAATAAAGTTAAAACAATTTTTAAAATACGTTTCAAATGGTTAAAGTCTATAATGGGGTGGGCTGTAGTTCAGTGGTATAGCATATATCTAGTGGTATAGCATACAGTGTGCTCAGAGACTTGGGTAGGATCTCCAGAACAACAACAAACATATATATATATATATATATATATATATATATATATATACACACACACACAAACACACACACGTGTGTAAATTAAAATAAATTAATTATGCATGTTATATTCTATCACAAAATAATTAAATTATTAATCACTAATGTAAAATTCCTGAGATATTTCTGAATATTTTAAAAGTAAATAATATATTTCTAGATAACACATAGATAAAAAAATAAAAGCAAGAAAATCTGAAAATATTTTGATCTGAATTAAAGTGAAAATACAATGTTAATATTTATGGAGTGTTGTGTAAGCAATTCATAGGGAACACTTCTAAATGATTAAACTATCTGTTAAGAACATAACTGTTAATCTCCATGACCTCACTAATTTAGTGTCAAAATATATAAAGTACAAATTACATATGAAAAACTAAAGAATAGTGCCCGTGATCAGGTATTGTAGTCAGGGATTGCAAGGGAAACAATTTGATACAGGGCACATAATTTATAGTATTATTCTATAATAGCCACCCAAAGAGTTAAATACAAGAAATGCAGGAAATCTGTCCATACCTAAGACCCAAGGAGCCCAGCTGATGGCCTGGATCTCATAGTAATGTCCTGCACAAGTCCAGTTGAAGACCTAGAGCTCATGACAGTGTCCCCTATGAGTCCAACTGGAGGCCCAGAGCCCACCACAATGACCCATGCAAATCTGTATTACTTATCTGCACTGGGAAAGCCCAAAGGTCAGTGGTAGAAGCTAGAAAGTCTGTGCCAGCAGGAGGAAGGATTTGTGCTAGTAGTCCGAGGGATATGCTTTGGAGTCAGAAAGTAACACTCAAAGTAATGACCAAAGCTCCCCTAAAAGGTATGACAGCCATCCTCAGCGACAGTGAGGTCCTGAGCTCCTCTGATAATAACAGCCCAGTTCATATCAGGAAGCCAGTGTGATGAGCTCCTCCAGGAGTACCAACACCACCACAGAGAACCAACAACACTAAACTCTTTCTCTCCAGTTCTTTTTTATCTTGGCAACAACCCTCAGGTGTGCCATCCACACTTAGTACCGCACAGATTCAGTTCAGCTGGTGTTACAAGTTGACCACCAGGTATCAATCCACCACAATCCACCCTTGGTCATCTTGATAACCACACACATTTCCTTAAACTACAGTCTTTAATGGCAGATTTGTGAAAAGTTAACACATCTATCTTAGTCTATTCAGATTTACATTAATACAACAATTACATATACACAATTCTTATCACATTCTTTCCAGCGCCAAAACAAAATATTCACAGGGTGACCAAAATTTAAATTTAAAATCACAATACTTTGATTAATTAACCTGATTAAAAACATATAAAATGACATCAAAATCAAATTAAAAGAAATATCACAATCAGTCCTTACTTCCTATTAAATTTTTAACAGAGACTGCAAGACTGAAAAACAAGGATCTCTAACAATTCAAATACACCCTTCTCTTCAGGTGAAAGATTTCAGTTCATTTTTTCATTGTACTGTTTCTTCTCCACAACCATGTGGTCTCTGTGTTGTCCTTGCAACTCACAGTTTCACTGGAGCCTTCCATCTGGCCCAATGCTCAGTATTACTCTCCTGGCTCTTTGCTCTTAATTTTCAACATAAATCTGGTCAAAAGCTCTCAGCAGTAACCGTTCTACCATCCCAATAGTAGACTGCACTGAAATTTTTCTGCCGCTGATGTAGTATCTCTAAACATAAGCAAAATTCAAACCAACTTCCTGCCAAACTAGAATATACTACCTGGAGTCCAGTAGCCAACACAGTCCTTAAAAGAAGCCTCCTGAGCTTCATCTTATCCGGCAGCATTTCCATCATTACACCGATTTTCCAGGCTCTGACCAGTCTCCAATATGGTTTCCAGCATACAGGTGTTATCTTTTTAGCCAGTCTCTCAAAACCTTTTCAAATTAATTCCCAAGGTTTTTAAACCTCATGGCTAGGCAACATCACAGCAATGACCCCACTGTCTCTGTACCAGTTTTTGTTGTAGTCAGGTTTTGCAGTGAGAACAAGATGATACATGACACATAATTTATAGTATTATTTATAATGGTCATGCAAGGAATCATATATGAAGAAAGTGCAGGAAATATGCCCAAATGGTAAAGACCTAGAGAATCCATACAGGGGCCTGGATCCCACAGCAATGTGCTGCATGAGTCCAGTTGAAGACCTAGAGCCCATGACAATGCCCCCGACAAGTCCAACTGGAGGTCTAGACCCCATGAGAATGATTCAGGCAAGTCTGTTTCAATTATCTCCACTGGAAAGGCCCAAAGGTCAGCGGTGGAAGCTAGAAGTTTGTGGCAGCAGGATGAAGGATCTGAGGTAATAGGTTGAGGGATCTCATTGGAGCTAGGAAACTATACTCAAAGCAAGGACCAGGACTCCCCCAAAAAATAACACAGCCATCCGCAACAACCATGAAGTCCTGAGTTCCTCCTCTGCTGATAACAGCTGAGTTTATATCAGGAAACCAGTGTGAAAAGCTCTCCCGGAGAACCCATGGGAACAGGAGAACCAATAATACCACTAAGAACAAACAACGCTGAACTTTTCCTTTCCATTCTCTTTTTTATCTTGGCAACAGTCCTCAGGCAGGCCCTCCACGCTCGCACCAAGCCGATTCAGTTCAGCTGGTATTACAAGTTGACCATCAGTTATCAATCCACCACATCAGGGATATTTGATCATACTTTTCCAATAACAAATAGATAAAACACACAAATTTGGTAAAGTTACATAAAAGATTTGAGCAATACAATGAACAAACTTGACCTAATTATGTCTGACATAAACAGACACAGTACAAAAATATGACAGAATGAATCTTCATTTCAAGTGAATAAGGGATGTTCACAAAAAATTACCATATGCTGTTTGTTAAAAAACACTTCAATATTTACTTTTTTAAAATGAACATTTCATACTTTGATATCTCACCACAGTAGAATTAAGCTAGAAATCAATAAAAAAGTAGAGATTGATCTACTGCTTAGAAAGTAGACAGTGCACTTCTAAAGTATTTGTTACTCAATAGGAAACCTTTTATACTGTTCGTATGTGAATTTACAAAATCATATAAATAATATATACTTTAAAATTATGTTTATGAATACATAAATAGGATGCACTTTTATACATATTTTGCCTTTCTATTTTGAGATAACTTTAGAAAAAAGGCAGACAATTCATCTTCCAACATAATTTTAATCAAGTGTATTTTTCTGTACCTCCTTCAGTGAATGTAGCATAACCTCATTGCATTTGTAATATGCTTAGAAAATTTTACAGAGTCCCCATTCCATCCTTTGTTTTTCTTATGTTTTGGTAGGTATTTTCTTTTGAGTTTCATCCTGTACATTAATCATAATTAGTTAGTGTTGTATAGTGCTATGAGTTTGACAAACGTAAATACCCATGCACATATCATCATAGTACCATAATGAGTATATATATCACTGAAAAAATTATTTAAATAACTACCTCTTGAAGAAAAATCATATTTGACCTTAAGCAATGCCAACCCTTTTTTTGTTGTATTTTTGCCTTCTACAGAATGCTACATAAATAAAGATCATACAGTATATATCTTTTTGAGTCTACCTCCATGTAATAACAAAAACATAATTCAATTCATGCATGTATCACTAGTTCATTGTTTTGTATTTCAGAGTAATATTCCTTTGTATTTCAGGGTAGTCTTTTGTTGTTCACACATACACAAAAATGTTTATGGACTCGCCTGTTGAGGGACATATGGTTTGCTTTCAGTTTTGCACGACTTTAAATAGAGTAACTATAAATTTTAGTACATATTTTCAGTTTATTTACATAAATATCTGACAGTGGTTTGTTGAGTGGCATAGTAAAACTATATTTAACTCCATACAAAACTTATTATATGATCTAAAATTGACTATCTGTTTGAACACTAACCGAGAGGGTAAGAGAGTTAAGCTCGTTCTACCATCACTATTACCATCACTTAATATTGACATCATTTGTTAAAAATCATTTCAGTTAATTTTAATTTGCCTTTTGCAAATATATTTAAGGATTTTGAAAAATGTTATAAAGTTCATTTTTGTTTTTGTTTTTGGTCTTTTTGAGATAGGGTCTCTCTATGCAGTTCAAGCTGGCATTGACCTCACTTTGTAGCCCAGGCTACAAACTTGCAATCAATCTCGAACTTGCAATGATCCTCCTGTCTCAGCCTCCTGAGTGCTAGGATTACAGGCTTGTGCCACCACACTGAGTTTAAAATTCTTACTTACCTTATGTATATCTTTTAGCTTCAGTTCATGTTTTGTTCATATTTAATATTGTTTGTTCAGTTATTATTGAATTATGTTATCTCATGTACATCTCTAATTAAAATTATTTATCAGATATTTCATTTGCAAATATTTATCCCAGTCTTCAGACTTTTAAATTTATTTTTTAAAAATCTCTGAGAGAAAAATATTTATTTTGCAAAAGAACCAATGTCAGCAGTACTTAATGTATCAGATTATTATTATTTTGTCTTTTTTGAGACAGAGTCCCTCTATGCTGTTCAGGCTGGACTTGAGCTCACTTTGTAGCCTAGGCTGGTTTTAAACTTGCAACAATCCTCCTGCCTCATCCTCTTGAGTGCCAGGATTACAAGTGTGTGCTACCACACCTGGCTTATATATCAGAATATTGCCTTCATATATGTAAATTATTTGTCAAACACGAGGGCCAACAGATATCCTCCAATGCTGTTACGGTTTAATGATTTTACAGTTTGCACCCACATATGTAATTTTTTTAAAAGAAATTTAAATTAGGTACAAAATATTTCACAAGGTTTTTTGCTTTGTCTATGGGAGTACAATTGTTCTAATATTTATAAAAATGTTCTCCTTTCTCTATTGCATTGTATTTACTTTTTCATCAAAAATAAAATTTGACTATATCTGTATGGATCTGTCTCAAGGCTCTATGTGTGTTCCACTGATTTCTGAACTTATGTTTTCAACAATACTTCAATTTTACTATATTTTTATATTAAGCTGAACATCAGTTATTATGTTTGTGTCCATGTCATTCTTTTCCAATATCGTTATGACTATAATGCTTCCATTGACATTTCAGGCAAAGTCCAGGATCAACTTACTGATATCTGAAAAGTGCTTGCTGGTATTTTAATTTTGATTTGTTAAATTTATATATGAAATAGTGGGATTAATGGTTTAATAACATTGAGCCTTTCAATGCATGAACATCTTATACCTGTCCAGTTTTTTTTTAAAGACTTTTATTCTTTCACCAGGGTGTTTATATTTCATTATACAGAGTCTACACATTTGGTTAAATTTGTGCCTATTCATTTTGGAGTCGTTAGTGTAAATTGTAGGTTTCATTACAATTGAATTTCGATTTATCCCTCATATTTAGAAATACATTTAACTTTTACATTAAAGCATTCTTCATGGCAATTTTTGTCACATTTCTTCCTTTTCTCCATATTGTAAGTATATGCTACATTGCTACTTTTTCCAGATATGCAGTAATAGTTCAGAAAAATAGTAAAAATTATTTAATTTTACCCTACTTTACTTGTAGTATTTATCCTTTTTAAAAAAACAATGCAAAATTTCAGTCTAATATACATGTGTCTTTTTTTCCCTTAGAACTGCCTTTCGCTTCTCTTGTGGGGTTGGTTTGTCTGAGAAAGTCTTCATTGTTTGAAAGATATCTTTATAGAATATGGAATTCTAGATTGATTTCCATTTTTCATTGAGTAAAGATTTTCCTTATGTCTTCTGGTTGACAGAAATATGCTATCACTCTTTATCTTTTTTCTGTATGGAATATCATATATTTTTTATTTATTGTTTTTACACTTTACTTTATTTTAAACTGAAAAAGTAAGAGATTACAGCAAAACAGAATTTCAAAACAGGCCAATAGGAAAGTAACAATAATCAATACATTGCATATCGTTATATTCACAGTAGTTGTTTAGAGTATAAGATATCAACATGAAACATTGTCCCGAAAATTATTAGCACAAAACGTTCCCCTCAATGAATCAAAAGAAAGCAGCTGTATGACTATTTTTTTGTTATGACTGCTGTATTATTTTCAAAAGAATAATTCACAGTAAAAATAAAATCTGAAAATGACCCTGTGAAAACTACTTTTCACTCAAATTCTTTTTCTTTAGCTATCTTAACTAGTTTTTTATATACATACATAGATTTTCTTTCAGTTTGTCACACAAGCACAATAATACAATGGTTATATATGTGTGACTTATTTAGTTCACTGATAAGTATAATTTCAAAGTGCATCCATTTAAGAATGAAAATGTCTAGTTTATCATTCTTTATAGCTGAGTAGTATTCCATCCTGTAGAAATACCACATCTTTTTCATCCATTCCTCAGTCGAGGTGCATTTAGGTTGCTTCCAAGATCTGGTTATTTTGAACTGTGCAGTTATAAACATAGGTGCACTTATAGCTCTGAGGTATGATGTTTTTAGTTCTTTTGGGAAGAGACCCAGAAGGGCAATAGCTAAGTCAAATGGAACCTCCTATCCTAGCTTTTTGAGGAAGCTCCCCACTGACTTCCACAATGGTTGCACTGGCCTGTATTCCCACCAACAGTGGGAAAGTGTTCCTTTGTCTCCATAGTCCCTCCAGCATTTGTTATTTGTTGACTTCTTAATACTAGCCATTCTTTCTGATGTGAGGTGGAATCTCAGTGTTGTTTTCATTTGCATCTCTCGAATGACCAGTGCTATTGAACATTTTTTCACATGCCTATTTGTTGTTTGTACTTTTTCATCAGCAAAGTGTGTGTTCAACAATATGATTTATTTTTAAAAATATTTTTCTTTGTCTTCTGAATGCTGCAGTAATTGGTATACCTACTGTATTCCATCTGTAAAGATGTTCTACAAAGATCTTTATACTGTTTATTTTTCTGTAAGTTTGTTGGTTCTATGATCTCTTTGTAATATTAAGAAGTTCTTGGTTGTTATTTCTTTGAATAATTCTTCTATTTTAACGTGCCTTATTTGATAAATTATTTTACATTGAGATGAATCTCTTGGATATGTGTTCTTTTGTCCCACTCTTTTTCTCATTATGTTTCAATTGGCACAATTTTTTTTAACCTATATAATTCTCAAACTAATGAAACTACCACAGATTTTCATCTCTGTTTTTCTGTCATTTAAAACTGTTTTTCATTTATTTGTTTTTATAGTTTCCATCTTTGTTGAAATTACTCATCTCTCTTGCATGTTTTCAACTTTTGTCATTATAGTTTTGCTATATTGATTATAGTTATTCCATATTCTCTGTCACATAGTTTAACATCTGTATTCTCTTTGACTATTTATAGGATTTCTTTGACTTTTGAGAACATGCTTGTTTACCTTCCTTCCTTCCTCCCTTCCTTCTTTCTTATTTCAGTCTTTTTGTGTGTATGACATATGTAAGTGTATAATACATGTATGCATCAGCAAATATAAATATATATATATATATATATATATATATATATATACAAAAGCTAATTTCAAAGCAGCATCATAGAAAAAGCAAATGAATAAATGACCTGAAGGAAAGAATATCAATTCTGAATTGGAGTGAGGAATATATATTGAAGTGTCTTAAATCACATTTATGACACAACTACCCATACTGTCCACATTCATGACAATTTTATAATTTATAAATATATAGGAATCATGAAGCCCCTTTTTCAGTGACTTAGGATAAATAACAATAAGATATTTGTTTCATTTATAAATTACTAAATTTCTATAACTGCTTTAGCTGTAACAATAACTAGATGATATAATGATGATAGTGGTATTTACTAGCTTTATCCCACTTTGAACCATGTGCTTTTCAGGATTTGCATCATTTAAAACTTATTTCAACCTCAAGAGATAACTTTTTTTTTTTTCATGGTGGGGCTCGAACTTACGACCTTGCATTTGCCAGGCAGGTGCTTATGCTTTTGAGCTAAATCCCCAGCCCCCAAGAGTTAAATACTTTATTGACATTTTACAGTAGAGTATCTGAATCTAAGATTATGCTACTATATCTTCTATATGAATGCTGCAGTATTTAAAACCAAATAAATCTTTGTCACCAGAATGTACTGTTAGGTTTTCTGTGTCTTATAAGTTCTCAGACTGGGTGTTACTCAACCAAATCAACATTTTACCACTTGTTAAAACATATTTTATTCAATGCAACTATATGCATACATGTAAAACTTAGCAAACTCATTAAAATGTGTACTGTCCTTACTGTCCTCAAAATCATAGAACAGAATGATTAACTGCAAGAAAGTACTTCTGAACCAATCACAATATTATGAAAACTTTGCATCTTGATTGAGAGAAACCTTCTTATGATTATTAATATTGTATATATGAGAATTGTCATTAACCCCTTAAGGTTTGTAAAATCAGGGGCAGCATCAAACACTTCCAGATACAGATACATCTCCCTTCCAGAGAGTGATCTGAATCTCACATTCAGTGTGATGTACATTCATGTGTAATACCTCAGCATTAGGAAGATGAAAACTTCCTAAGGAAAGATGCTTCAATTCTCTAAGGTGAATACGTGGAGTACACTTCCTATATGACAGCTTCTAAAAATAAGACAACACAGAAAATCTGAACTAGACTTAGATATGTAAGGATAGGAACAGAAACCCCAAAAACTTCTAAACTTCATTGTTACCTTTGGTGAAAAATCATCTCATTAAAATCTGTGACCAAATAGTATCAGTCATTAGTGTTCTTTTAAATTTTTCCCTCTCTAAAAAATGAAGCTATTTTAACACTCAAGCCTTAGATTAAAATTAAAAGTAATATAATTTATACAATTCCTGGATAAGTATAAGAGAGAAAGAAAATGTAGGCCCAGTATACATGAGCATAACCTAGAGTAAGAGAAAGTATTTGTTTGCAGTGTTTGGCTTTACACATTTTAGTCTTCATTATATTCATCAGAAACAACAAGCATCTTATCGAATAGCTTGAGCAACAAATGTTAATTATACATAAAGTAGATACAGAATGTACATTCCGTGAGGGAAGGTATTTTAACTGTCTCCGTTACCTGACTTCCTTGTGCTTAGAACATAGGTATATAGAACCACTAGATCAATTACATGTCAAAATGGTCCCAGAAATAGTGATCATTCTCCAACTTGCTTTATGATGTTTATTGAATCTGATAATATCAATATCACTAGTTTGTAAAAAAGATTGAGAGAAGTAATGTGTACCAGGAATATTGCATGACTTCATACATGATATGTGCATAGTTTACTTAAAAAGATTAAAAAAGAGTCTATTATTATTTGCTGGTCTTCTAATGCCCAGTTGCTTTGATTTTTGTATTTTGACTTTAGTTTTTTGCGATTTCTCAAAACTATTGGTCTGTTTTACAAGGATGAATACATTTAATAAATGTTTACTAAATCTCTATATTTAAAGATCTATCCTCAGCCTACATAGTTTGTTAATCTGCTGCACAGTCAAAATCAAGTATCTAAATTCTAAATAAAACTATGATAAACATTTTTTAATATGGAGGAGCTGAGAACATTTGCCAGCCCATGAGAACTGAATCAGTGCTAGCCTAATGCAATAAAATTTTATATGGAGAAGAGCTTGTTAAAAAAAATGTCATCATATACTATAACCACTAAGAATCATATAGTCCCAAGAACTCAGAGAAAGTGAAATAGTTCTGTCCAAATATCTGATATTGTTCTTTGTGCTAGAAATTTTCCATATTCCTGATGTATTTGATATCACGTAGCCCCAGCCTTTCATCTTTTGCCTTATGGTCCTATAAGAAAATAAGGTTTTATACTATGCCCTGGTGAAGGTCCATTTCAAATCTAGGGAGCAGACAGAATGGAGTTGTAACAAGACTCTCTTCTCCTTAAAAACATATTATCCCCTAATGGGTATACCCTCACCTTCCTACCCTTCCCTAGGAGAGAACAGACTGTGGCATTTTAGAAATATGTGCTGTAAATTGGCAGGCACAAGCACCCTAAAAGACTATAAAATAAACATGAAACCCCTTTGAAAAAAACTTTATATTTTCATCACATCCCTTGTAAGC